>CM076583.1:1195849292-1196018342 GCA_034641835.2 Pinus albicaulis
ATGGAATAGCAAAGCAAATAAAGGATTGAACAACAATTCTGAAATAGAACAGCAAGTCTAAAATGGAACAGCAATTGAATAACTAAGTCCCGCAGGTTGTAACCAAACTTAATCTATTAACTCAAATGCATTCTTTGCAATCAAATAACATTCTTTCACTCTAAAAGCAATTCACACAAATCACACTAATGGAACAGCAATAACTATTAATGAATTATGGAACAGTACTGATAAATCAGAAACGCGCACAACACGAACGTTTAGTATAACAGCTCTGTAACAAAACAGTAAGAACATGCAATTAACTCTTGAAAGGATTAATAACTTGATGCGGAGTCAACACACGATTCTATCTGTAAAAAACCTCAATGATTCAATCTTTAACAAAGCATGTAATATGAACTTATAAAGCATATCAAATTACCAAATAACAATGATAAACAAACCACACAAAAGTCAAGTCGTAATGGTACAGAAGCAAGTGTCCTTCGGGGCCGGGCCCTTAGCCTCCAAGGATACACCGCTTTAAGTTAATCCAGACGCAGAGATGAAATAATCACCAAGCTTTTATTAATGCATCGGTCAAAAATACATTGAACCAGTTCTCAACGAGACTCAATAATCAAAGTTGATGTTTTACAGAAAATTACATAAAAGCGTATCCTATCTATCAAGCTAACAGTGTTGTCCCTTTATATAAAGGTGATGGCGGAGATGTCCAAGTAACATGATAAATAAAGCAGCGATCCCTCAGGATCGAAGATCCTGAGGGATTCGCCAAACTGTTAATTCTTCATCCTTTCCTTTCTTTGGCGCCGAGCTGGTGTCTTCTCCTTCTTTTCCGAGCCGATTTGCTGTAATCTATTTAGCCTTGTTTGCATTCGGTTCTCGTTCAGAGGGACAGCAGTTATCTCGACTTTGTCCTTTCCTTTGGAACGGAAATTCCTCGTTTTCTCCTTTTCCTGTACAGAAAATAACCATTATCAGTGGCTAAGTCTTGCATATCAATTCTCACATGTTTTGTTATGGTTCCTTATTACTTTCCAAATTCATGATACAAAAAGGTTCACAAATTCTATTAAAAAGCCACTGAAATAGTCATCAAAAGCATACCGTCTTAGTTAACTAAGTCTAAATCTCAACAGCATTTAACTTCAAATCTCATAAGCTTGAACTCCCTTTGAGGCTACCCAAGGCCTCTTTTTATAGTGGAAAAGAGGAGGTTTCTAGTTCCAAATATAAAGGGATAGAATCCTCCTTCAAAGGGATAAGCTCCTTACATCAAGGGGTTAGCTCCATCAAGTGAGGGATGCATGAACCAGCTTCAAAGCGTATCCATTCCCGAAAATTCCTGTCTAGAATCTTCTAGAATTCACCTGGAATTCACTTTTTATCTTCATTTTCTCGCCTTTTTATGTTTTACAGAGGTCCGCACCCATTACACAAAGAACGTGTGGTATGGTTCCGCATGCAGGCTGAGATTTAGGTGCGGGACCGCAGGGAATGTATAGAGAAAGTGCGATACCAATTCTTAGGGGGTTTTAGGGATTTTCTTCTGATTTTGAAACTTGATATGAGGAGCTGGTATATTGGACTTGCAAAAGGAGGAAGTATGAGTAATAATGAGCTCATACAGTCAGCAGAATGTCAAGGTGACAGTTTTCAGTGTAACAAATTGCCCCCTAAAGTGCAAAGTCTGGAATATATGAAGCTGTAATCTGTCATATATGAAGAGTGCAGTACTTTATCATTTCAAAGATCATCCTGTGGACACCCCAGTCGGTACCTGTAAAAACATTCAATGCAAAATATATACATGTATATGCCATCACTAAGGTAGGCATTCCCATACTCAGATAAAAACTAACTATGAACTAACTGAAATCGTTCTGATACAGAAATGATTTTGAATACATCATAGTACAGATATATGTAGACACAGTATGGACGCAGCCATCTGTTTATCAATAGTCTACTGTATAGATGACAACAAAATTCCTTGCAGCCTGGATGGTGGAAACTAGATCCAGGGTCTTGATTTCCGCATCTCGAACTAGTACGATTCTATCCATGTGAATGAATGTGTTGAAGTCGAACATGGTAGAAACCACTTGATTACCAATCAATGATGTAAACTGTTAACAAGTGTGAGAGAAACCACCAGTAGTGTCAATGGTTCTCAAATTACTCAGTACAGTCCATGAAATGTGAATGAATGAGCTGAAGTCGAACATGTCACGGAGTCATTCGATCGAAGGTCATTGATGCAACCTGTCGTCGAAAGCGAGAAACCTGCCATTGAGGCATGCAGATTTCAAGGTACTGACGATTTCTGGATCAACTTCCTAGATAGTGTGCTGATGTCGATAGAAAGCGATCCGTCGTAGGCAAGCCCACAACACGAAATCATAGATCAAGTTTTGAAAATATGTTGGCAAGGACTGACTCAGGGATGGTCAAAGATGGATGACAGATATTTTGCAGATGAATGGTTTTATTTGAACTGTTCTCTTGGACACATAACGACACTGCAGATGGCTTGGTGACAATTGACCCAAAGCTAATATCCAGAAACCGGCTGAAAACTTTTCAATGTGGTTTGATTAACTGTTAGGCAAAGGATTTCCCAACCCAGGTGAATATAAGTGTCGTGTCCAAGAGTGGTCGACTAAGTTTTCGGAAAATTTAAAATACAACAAACACGCCCATTTTTCTCTCCTTTCCCCCACCATTTCTGGCAAGTACCTCTTTATTTTTGACAAGCTTGAGGAGGATAACATTTGCTTGGTTATAAGCTCATCCTTCGGATGAGTCCAACTTAGTTTAAAATTCGAACCCTAAGAAGGAGTGGTTCGTTCCTGTTGAAAATTAAACAGGTCCTTTACTGTTAAGTTTTAACGAGTCCAATATAGGAGAAACTCGGTGTTTTTCAGTTTTAGGGAGTCAGAAGAAAAACTTAAGAAAACTCCATGGGTGTTCTTTTTCGTAAATTTAGTCTCTCGAGCCCGAAAAAGGATAAAATAATGCGGGAGAGAACTCTATTGACCGTATTTAGTCAACGTATACCTTTTTCATAAATAGTCCATTTCAGTCCGTAAAAGGGGTAAACTTATACTGAAGGGACGACTATTCATTTACTTTAACGAGTTCGAATAGTCAAGTACTCGGCAATCTTTTCATATTTAGAGAGTCTGAAAAGGGCTTAAAAGAGGACTCCAAGGTTTCGCTTTTTCGTAAAATTTTTGAAAGAGTCCGAAAAAGTGATAAAAGTATGCTCTTTGTTGAAAAATGATCAGTTCACCTGAAAAATCCTGTTTCTGCACAAAAACTCAAAACATTACACATACCTATTTAAGATAAGTAAAAATGCTTTCAAAGATACCCTTTTAAAGTGAAAAATAAATAAATTAAAAATTCATTCATTCGAAAAAACTTATAAAAAGGACTTTTTCTATTTCATTTTTACCGTTCAGTTGCAGAGTGAAAAGTAAAAAGCTTTTGGTTAAAAAGTTCCCGTGAAGATTCTGGAAAATTCAACCGCTGGAATCGAAAATGGTCAGCCCCAGGTAATCCACGACCTCCTTATCTTGTTTTTCATCCGTTTGAAATTCATTTTTAGGCTTTAGTTTGATTTTTTAGGGCAAAAATTGGTTCAAAAATGCGCCCGCGGGGTCCGCAGGCGGGACACAGGTTACCTGCGGACCCCGATTTTTTCTGAACGGGAAAAAATCGAGGGTACCGCACCCGGAACACACCTCGCGTGCGGAGCTACGCTCTGTTTACAAAGAGCGGGTGCGGTACCCGCGCGGTTAAATTTAAAGCACGGTTTTCTCAAATTTCTGCCAAAATTTCTCAAATGAAATCATTCTAATATGCCTTATTTTGTGTTGCAGGATTAACAAGATGCTTATTTGGCGAGAAAGGGAGCATGAGGAAGTGGATGAAGCTGCAATACTTCATTTTCCCACACAAAGGGCATTAAAAGCATGCTGCTTATACAAATTTTGGGCCATCTCTGGCATGAGGGCACAAGTGGAACTCTTAACATGGTTGGTAGACAGATGGCATGTGGAGGACCAGTGTTTCTTCATTGGTGGCCACCGGCTCGAAATTGAGTTGGAGGATATATACTTTTTGACTGGTTTGTCTAAGAGGGGCGAACATGTATCCTTGTTTGGGACTAGGCCAGGTGGCCAGACTGTCGCTAGTCTTCAACTCGAATTTTGCAATGATCAGGCAAATCCTCGGGACAAACGGATTGACATAAAACATATCATCCGTCCTAAACTGAAAGTTATAGCATTCACTGTTACCAAAATATGTGGGAGCGCTGCACTTCATGTGGCTACTGGTTCCCAAATGCGTGTTGCAGTGGACTGTTTTCGCGGCACCATCTTCAACTGGTGTGAAGCTGTGTTGGCCAATATAAAAGGCCAACTTACCAGAGCAAAAACCAGGAAACTAAAAAACTTTGGATATGGTTCCATTGTCGTTTCTTTTGCTTTGGAGAGAATTCCTCAGTTAGCTCCACAGAGTATTTCAGTTGATGCCGGTCGACCTCGAGAACCGAGAATGGTTCGCTGGTCCGCGCTGATGGCCCGTCATGCTATTGAGGGCACTGAGATTGTACGATTCCCTGTTTCATATTTTCATTGGCTGGATCGCCAAGTTTTCATGATAGAGGATTTTCCATATGCAGGGATAGATTTCCGCGGAGATAGAGAGATGTCTCTCCCTGCAGGGGAACAGTGGGACGATTCAGGTAAAACATTTTTCAACGTTTGCTAAGTTCTAATTTTTTTTAATTTTTATCGTCTTAGAAAACTAATAATCAAAAGTTTTTTGAATACAGATGTAGGTCCACAACGACCAGCTCATCTCCAACCTTTCGAGAGGAGACAACCATTTGCGCCCGCACCAGCCCCAGCAGGCCAATCAGTAGAGATTTTGACTGATTTGGAGCATCATCTAGAGCGCTTGACTCTAGATATACCAGAGACCAGCATAGATGACATCCCTTTCAGGCTACAAAGATATGTGATTGGAGTCCCAGGACCTTTCAGGAGGTTCCTATGCAGGGTGGCCCGAGCAGTTGTTTCCTATCGAGATCATCATCAGTGATGAGATGATCGTGTAGACTCATTTTTGTACTTTTTGCATTATCATTTTTGCCGATCATAAGGTGTTTCCAACCTATGATCGAAGACGATGTATATTTTTTGAACACACTCCTATGATATATATCACTATTTTTTGACGGCTATCTGCGTACATGAATGAATGTTTTTTGTTTTACTGCTTTTAATTATTGCAAATGTCTATTTACCATACTAGAAGCAATTGAATCTGCTAATGTATTTAAACGTCTCGGAATATGCTGATATTCAATGTAATCAAACTCACGTTCCAAGAGACGAACTCTCAAAAATAACCGTAATAACACCGGATTTCTAATGGTATAAACCCTGTTAAGCTGTAATACAACAAGTTCAGAATCCAACCTTACAATCAAACTCCGAATTCCAAATGATATGGACTCAGATAATAACTCAATCACTGCACTATACTCGGCAATGTTATTTGTTGTTTGACAAAGGCTTACCCCATGCATGGATACTAACTCGTCAGAGGGTGAATAGATAACCCAAGCTGCGGAAGAAATGTTCCGTGTACTACGACAAGCACCATCAGCAAAAACAATGTAGGTTTGAAGAGACGTCGACATCTGCAATATCAAGAGTAAAACTCAGATAAGCAGTCATAGTGACAAAACACACTTCTAAACTAGGCACACTTTTCTAATCTAAAACACACCAGCAGTAAAGAAATCTAAACTAACAAAAAATCTCCACACCTCGTTTAAGCGTAATATCGCTTTAGATAAAGCCCATTTCTGGGTTTATCCAAAGGGACACCGTCAAAATCTACTAACTCATAGGCCCCTTTTGCTAACTTTCGTTTCACAATGTAAGGACCATGCCACATGGGCACGAACTTTCCAGCTCCTAGCTTGTCATTAGCTTGATCATAAAGTAAAACTAGGTCTCATTCTGAAAAAACTCGAGGGGTCACATTTCTATCATACTGAGCTTTTATCCTTTTAACATGAGCCTCGTTTGCTATTGCAGCACTTCGTCGATTCTCATCTAATTGGGCCAAGTACAAGAAACGTTTTTCCTCTTCAGACGTAGCTGGAAGTAATTCTACGGCTAATTTTAGTGATGGTATTTCGCATTCAATCGGCAGCACAGCTTCTAAACCGTAGACCAGTTGAAAAGGAGTGAAACCTGTTGATGTTTTGACTGAGGTTCGATATGCCCAAAGCGCTGAAAATAACATGGAATGCCAATTCGTCTTGTGAATACCAATGATTCGTTTAATCATGGTGACTAAAACTTTATTAATGGCTTCAACCAGACTATTTGCTTGTGGATAGTACGGAGTGGAACTATCGTGGCGTAGGCCAAGTTGTTCTGTTAGTTCAGTCATCATGATATTCCGAAAATGACTTCCATGATCCGTAATAATAGCTTGAGGAACACCAAACCTAGCAATTATATGATTGAATACGAATGTTACAGCAGTCTTGCCGTCAGCTGAATATGTAGGCATCGCCTCGGCCCATTTCGTAAAATAATCTACTGCGAGAATAATATAGGCATGCCCCCCGGCCGAGTGAGGGTTACATGTGATAAAATCGATACCCCATTTTGTGAATGGACCAACAGCAATTATAGGGTGAAGAGGAGCGGGTGGTGCGCGCATTTTCCTATCAAAAATTTTACAATTGTGGCATTTCCGAACCGCATAAATGCAATCTTTGAATAATGTTGGCCAGAAATAACCTGCACGCAATATCTTTTGGGCAGTGGCATACCCAGACATATGACCGCCACATGCTCCAGAATGACAGTCATTTAAGACCTTCTCAGCTTCTTCATGAGTTAAACAACGTCGGAAAACAGAATCCACTCCTCGTCGATAAAGAGTATCACCAATGATATTATATTGTTGGGATTGGAAACGTATTTTCCGTCGCTGAGTTCGTGAAATTTCGGGCCGAAAAGATTGGGTTTGGAGATACACAATAATATCCCCATACCACGGATCAAGCGTACTGATAAGAAACAAAGATTCGTCCACAATGGACTCTTCTGCCACTGTTTCAGTATCAGTAGAGGGGAAATCACACATCAGTTCCGCAAAAACCAAAGATTTCTTTGCCTTGGATTTTTCAAATTCCAAGTCAAATTCCTGCAGGATAACTATCCATTTAGAATATTTGCCCCCTAGCAATTGTTTGGTCAAAATATACATCATAGGGTTGCAATTAGAAATTACCGTGGTTTTACGTAACAAGATGTAATGTCTAAAACGTTGGACAACTTGAACAGCTGCCAAGGCCAATTTCTCCACATGTGTGTATTTGATTTCAGTCGGATGCAAATTTCGACTAAGATAATAAATCACATGTTCATTGTGAGATTCATCTTCCTGAACTAGTACCATCCTAATGGTGGAATGAGAAGCAGCGAGATACAAAATGTAATCTTGGTTGTAGTTGGGAGGATGCAATAATGGTGCATGGGTCAACGCGTGTTTAAGTGCATTAAAAGATCGATCAACGATCTCATCCCAAAAGAACGGAATGTCCTGTTTCAACAACCGGGTAAAACCCTTTGCAAGCTCAGCATAGATCGGAATAAATCTACGTAAAAAGTTTGCTTTCCCCTGCAAACTTTGGAGTTGGCGCAATGTCGAAGGAGGAGGCAATTTAACAATAGCTTCGACCTTCGAAGGATCAACACGAATGCCTGATTTTGAGACAACAAATCCCAGTAAATGACCCGATTCTACGCAGAAAACACATTTATGCGGATTCAACCTTATCCGATAATGCCGACATCTCATAAAAATTGCTCGTAAATGAGTGGGATGATCGGCCCTACGTAATGAATGAGCAGGTAAATCATCGAGATATGGCTGAACAATGTGATTAATGTCATGAAATGCATAAGACATCGCCCGTTGAAAAGTTGCTCCAGCGTTCTTTAGTCCAAAAGGTAGTTTACAATAGGCAAACGTTCCCCATGGGCAAATGAAAGCTGTTTTAGGTTGATCTGCAGGGAGTATGTTTATTTGATTATAGCCGGAAAAACCATCCATAAAGGAGAATAGTTCACTACCAGCACAATCGTCGATTATCTGATCGATATAGGGAGTTGGATAATTGTCTTTTGGACACGCTCGATTAATATCCCTATAATCGATACATACTCTTATTGTTCCTTGTTTTTTAGTGACAGGAACAATATTTGATACCCAATCCGTTAAGGGAATTGGATAAATGAATCATGCTCGAAGTAATTTTTCAACTTCAGTTTTTATAGCAGCAGCTTTTCTAGGATGAATTTGACGTAATCGTTGACGAACAGGTTTAGCATCCGGGTAAGTCTTAATCTCATGAACTACGATCGATGGATCAATTCCTGGCATTTCTTCATAAGACCAGGCAAACACGTCACGGAATTCTTGAAATAGGGCTTTATAAGTCTGGATTTCTTCATCTGTACAACAAGCACCTATATGAATGTTTTCAATTATTCCTGGTTTTACCGAAATGTCAATTGGAACCGTTCTAGATATATTTTCCAAATTTAACTCAGAATCAGGATTTTGCAATGGATTCTGAGGTTCCTTGGCATATTCAGCAGTAAAAATTGAAGCGAAATCATTTTCAAAGTGATCTAATTCAGGTAAGAATGAAGACCGATGATGGAGATCTTCCCATGGAAAATCATCAACAGACAAAAACTCACGAATTTGCTCATCTGTATGAACAGTTTCAGGAAATGTCGTTGCATCTGAACTAGAAATAGAAAGTGATTCCTCTTGGATCCCATTCATTGGATCGGTTTTGGTTGAAAAGGGGTTGGAAAAAGACTGTACAGTCTGGTACGCAATTTCAAATGGACTCAAAGGCATCGCGCCATCAAATGAATCTATCTCGGATTCTGAAGGAAAAATCCAAGGATCATCAGACATAACTGTGTGTGACGAAATCATATGAATAGTTGCAGTAGAAGACGATACGTTAGGAGGAGGAAAGGAAAAAGTTCCTAGCAAACCAGAATCTTTAACCAAACCTACTCCAACATCCTTATAAGGGATAGCCATTTTACCAACATGCTGGATTGTTTCTGTAGAGGCTGGGTCTGACGAAAAATAAGTTAACTGATCTATTGTCACGATCCTTCCTTGATATGGAAATTTTATAAGTTGAAAGACCGAAGAGACAACAACAGTTATAGCATAAGACCAACTACGAACCAGTAGAAGGTTGTAATCTAGAGGGGCATCAACCACTTCCACATCTAGATTAACGATTTTCCCTTCAACCCCTATGGGTAAATCCTGCAAAATACCATAAGGTTGAAAACCTCGACCATCAAAAGCTTTTAGAATCGTCGGAGATTGGTTAAGTGTAGGAGAACCAAGAGATTTCCAACACTGAAGCGACATAATACACGTTGAAGCTCCCTCATCAATCACAGTCCGAAAAATAGGTCCGTTTTTTACTAACACTGGAATCTGGAAAGCCATTTGGTGAGGAAGACGTGGTGTACTAGTTTCTAAATCGAAGATTATAAGGTTAGAATCGTGAACATCAACAGCTCCTATGGCAGACAATAACAATTTACGCTATGCTGGACACGACTGCAGCACTTCCAAAGCCGACATTGCTGAAGGAGAAATAGCTAAATCTTCAACAATGTTGTAATTCTGAGCAGCTCTCGCATGTGGATTGAAAGCTGATTTATGAAGAACACCTTTAGCAGGCGGTTTGATTATCAAGTCTGGATTTTGTTTCTCGATCTGTAGCGGACCGGAAACAGGAGGAGTTGTATTTGATGTGTTGGCATTAGAAGACTCTCCTTCTTTGCCATCAACGGGATTCTTAGAACCGTAATCTTGCGATCGCGTCGCAACCCTTACATGAGACATCATCATAATAGGCTCTTCTAAAGTGGTCGAGGAAGAACCAATCATCTTACTATCTTGAACTGGAAAAGGATCCTTCAAGACAGCAGGTTGTTGCGATCCTTTAATGAGTTTCGTAACCTCCTCTCGATATGGACATTCTTTCGTGAAGTGATCTTGTTCACAAATGAAGCAAGGATAGCGAGGTTTACGTTTCTCATCATTGGATTCTTCTCTATCTGTTTTTTCTTTCGAATTTTTCTTGTTTTTGTTCCTCCCCTTCTTTTTACCACCGGATTTTGATTTTGCCGTAGATGTTTCAACGACATGAATATCGGCAGAAACTTCTTGAGAGGATTCTCCCTTCGGGGAATCAGGTAAAGTTATAATTGGAGAAGAATTCTTTGAGGATTTCTTCTTACTTTTAGAACTAACTGTACCGATCATACCGTCAGCGGCATGAGACCCTGAAGGAGCAGCAGCTATTTGACCTTGTTTGGGTAAATCGTGAATTTTCTCATGTAGAGTACCTGACTGCGTATAGACGAGGTCAAGGTACTGAGCCTGAGCAATTACTTGCTCTTCAGTAACAACACCAGCCTTAGCTACATCTTCAGTGATCTTGGGCAGTAATGATTTCACAAACCATTTTGCCAAAATTTGATCCGGAACATAAACCTTCACCAAACGTCGTCTACGTCGCCACTCATGAATATGATCAGAAATATACGTGGACGTAGATTGTTTTAGTGAAGTTAATAATTCTGTGCCATTGTCGTATCTGACAGGCAACTGGAAATGAGTTAAGAAAGACGTTGCTAACTGACTGAAATTATGAAACGAGCCTCGCGGTAACTCAATGTACCATTTGGCTGCAAGACCTATGAGTGTCCTCTGGAAAAGACGTAAGCGAATCGAATCATCAATAATCGAATTAGATGCACACCAAAGATGATAAGTCATCACATGATTTGATGGATCCTCTCCCGACTTACCTTCAAATTTCGGTATGTCACTGGGCAACTTATGAGGCATTGACGGCCAGTTCTGATAATAGAAAATAGGATCATTAGTAAGGCGCGTCAAATCTGGTAAGTCCAAAGTTGCGATGAACGGTAACTGACGGTTAGGGTCATGAAAACCTTGAGAAGCCAAAGCAGATCCAGGAGGCGGATACCCAGGATAACTAGGAATCGGATTAGCATTGGGTATTGTATAACCTCCTGGATAACCAGGATGAATCGGACCATACTGAGGTTGTTGATAAGTATAACCAGGGTATGGTTGATAGCTTGGATTCTGCACATAGGGACCGAATTGCGGTTGTCCTTGGTACGGTTGATAAGTAAATTGAGGTTGACTTGTAACAACTGTACTTGTACCGGCTTGTCCTGCAGGCATCTGAACTGTAGTCTAAACTGAGGGTCCTGACCGAGGTACAGAGACTTGAGGGATTTGCACAGATACAGGGATAGCCGAACTCGGGGCTACAGACACTCCAGAAACAGGTGTAACAGGTTGAACAGACGTTGCAGCAGTTGCAGCAGTTTGGGGCAGAGTCTGAGGTGTACTAGGCCCAGCCTGCTGAACTGAACTAAGTGCAGGAGTTTGAATAGCTGGCTGAATAGGTTGCTGAGTTGAACCAGAAACCAATGGCTGACCAGGTTGATAAGGTAACTGCACATTAGGCTGCAAAGGCTGTTGATATTGGGACGGATCCCACACCATCATTCCGGGGTACTGTCCCATAGTAGGTTGAACGTAAGGACCAAAACCTGGTTGAACGTAGGGTTGATAATAAGGTAAAGTTCCGGCTCCTTGAACAGATGGTTGACCAGAAGGCTGTTGGTAACCTTGCATTGGGTACTGCCCTTGAGGTTGATAACCTTGAGGCACGTACTGAAGTTGGGGTTGTTGAGGACCCCGAGGAGCATATTGAGTTTGGGGTTGACCTTGAGGAATGTACTGTCCTTGAGGTTGATAACCTTGAGGTATGTACTGTCCCTGGGGTTGCCCCCAAAATAATATGGATCCACAGTTTGTCCTGGGAAAAAGCTACCTTGAGGTTGTGCCCCGGGTGGTAACTGACTACCTTGAGGTTTCCCCCCAGGCGGTAATTGACTACCCTGAGGTTGCCCCCCAGGCGGTAACTGAGTTCCCTGAGGTTGACCCCCAGAAGGAAACTGACTGCCTTGAGCTTGAGGATTAGGAATGTTACCAGACATCATATAAACTTGCTCTGCGTTCGACGTTTCAATTTTAAGTTCACCAAGACCAGACGATAACACATTTTCGATAGGTTGAGGAGTTGCTCCTGAGAAAGTACCAGACAAAGACTGATATCCCGCAGGAACAGAAGGACCACCATGTAAAAAAGATTCAGGCATTTGCGAAAACATGGATGACTCTCCAGCCATAATAGATGACGGATAATAACCTCTGGGTGTAGGGTGAAATGGAACTCGAGGTGGATAAAAAGCAAGACCCGGATTCTCTAAAAAATCAGTTAAAGAAAGATACCAGTGATTAGTTCGAATAGGGCTGTAGAAAATAGATTCACGCTCCCTAATATTTAACGATTGAGGGGAGTTGGGAAGAGATATGTCTTCGTCTGGATTAGTAAGTTCTTCTATAGAAATTAGTCCAGAGGGAAGATTTTCAGTAATGATATTTCTAACCCTGGGTGAACCTGGATCGCTAGAAGTTGGTGAGATAAATCCTGAGGATGTTTCTAACACAGAAGATTCAGTTTCAGGCTCAGAGATTTCAGGTTTGTCAGATAATTCTCCAGTAGGAGAAATATTTTCAGTGACTTCAGAAACTGAAATCGGTTCTTGAATATATTCTATTGTAGGAATTTGATGATCAGGATGTATCACAATAGCAGAGCTTTCAGCTTCTGTTGATCTAAGTCTACGGCTACTGTGTGGTACCAGAGCTCGAAGCCCTTCAAGATGACCTGGTGTAAATTCAGGGGGTTTCCCTTGTATTCTCCGGTATTGTCTCGGCAATTCCGCCACGATGAAAAATTATCTAATCACACGCAGACAAAGAAAAATTTCAATGAAAACACCTAAAGTCTCTAAGAAACAAACAATTGAATCACTCGCTTAAAAAATCTAAGAGTTCAAACCACACACAAACAAGTAACTTTCCGTACTAAAATCACTAGTTGGTGATGAAATCCAACTTAGTAGAGTTTTAACACGAAAAGGGCGGTTGGAACAGTTACCCCGACAACCTGCTTAATGAAACAGACTGGCACAAGTTTCTTCACATAACCATCTCGAGTGAAGATAACCCCCCAAAGAGTCCAAGTGAGTCTAGTCGACGTCTGTTCCAGGTACAGTGGGATCTTCCCTCCACCGTCACCTTAGGAAAGAATCCTAAATATTATGGCCTCTAAGGTTACCAACTGAAACAAATATACCTGGGGGAACAGTCTACGATCCGACACACACGCAAGGGCAGAGTAACTAAGCTCAATCCCCTTGAAGGCTCCTTGAACAGAATCCAAGGTTTACCGACAAGTGACCCCTGGCTCCTCGACAATGGTCTATCCGAGGTTTACCGTTTTTAATACGTGTATATCTTCTATCGTTCCAAATGAGGAAGGATTGATTACCCCACTGGTTCAGATATGATCTCGTGCTTAACTCCTTTAAGAGGAGCTTCCCAAAGCATACATGCAACAACTGGAATTCTTCCTACCGCAAGATATATCTACTTGTTTGTTTTATCTATCTTGGAGAGTTAATTACTCCCTACTCCAAGATACTAGCCTAAGCTATGTTGGTGATGAGAGCCCTAGAAATAAAAAGATTACTAGATGAATTTTATTTAAGCGTTACTTTTAAGAGCTGTTTCTTAAGTCAATGGGTGCGGAAATGAAACTTTGTATGATGTGAAGACCCGACTTCCAAAAAACACTAAAATGCACCTATGATGATATTCAATTCTTTTTTTCCTTCAATGAACTTTCTATCTAAAGAAGAGTTAGAGAATGCAACCTTTAAATTCCTTCTTCAAACATGAAAACCAATTGAAAGAAACTTTTTTGTCTTTTCAATAAACTATCAAAGCTCACAATAAAAACTCTTTTCTTTTCCAAACAAGAAGCTACAAAGCAATTCTCTTTCGAAAGAAATCTACAAAAACTAAAACTATTCAAAACTATGAAAACTAATCTTGAAAACTAATCAAAATTGAGTAAAAGCTTTTAGAGTTTTTTTTATGAATGTTTCTCTTAGTTATTCAGCAAACTAAGAATCTATTCGTTCAGATAACAAACAGATCAAAAACACTCAAAATATGTTTTTCAAAACACTCAAAGAATAAATGAAATTCACAACTTTGAAGCAAGTTCTTTCGAAGATTTGCAAAGAAATCAAAGGCTTAATTTCTCAATCTAGGATGTTTTCACAACAAGGTCAGATTCAAAAGACAAAAAGAGATCTATGTGATCTGAGATACTGCAAATTGTCAAAAGTTCGAATCACCACAAAGACCAAGCAAGAAAAACAATCCAATTGGCAAAAACTTCTAGAAAATCATTCAAAACACTAACACTGTTGAAGTTCATACACAATGAATTCTTGATAGACACAATAACCAGTCTGGGCAAAAACCAAAGATCTAAAAATTAACCAAAAACAGAAACCTAGAAATTTTCAAAATTTTTACAGGGTCCGCATGTAAGCAGTGTTTACAGGTGCGGTCCCGCACTGTATTCTATAAAGAACGTGTGAAACTGCCCGCACTGTAACAATTATGCAGAGTGCGGTCCTAGCAAAAATTATAGAAAAACTCAAACACTTCACAATTTTCAAAAACAGAAAAAATTTAAAACACCCAGACAGATGTGAGTCAATCAAAAACCAGAAAAAACGTTTTCTCAAGTCAAAAATCAAGGAGAACCAAGAACAAACAAATTCTTCCCCAGCGGAGTCGCCATTTTGTTGTGTAGATTAATCCGTCTTGCGGACAAGACCGATCTCTCTAGTACAAAAGGTAACTAGCAACAAACATCCAATTATACTAATCTCTCTCTAAGCATATAAGATTTATAAAAACACTATACGGGTGTAAAGCCTACCTTATGTCCAACGCTTGCTTGATTTTGTTGAAGTCCTTCCCGTGCACTGAAAGAACGTTCCTCGTATATCTGCAATCACAAACAAGCAAAAAGATTAAGCAGCACCTGTATAGACATTATCATAAATCATACTTATCATAATGATCAAGGAATTTATGAAATAAACCACAAATTGACAATTTAATGAGAGAAATGAGTATATTTGTATTAACTTTAAAGATAGAAAACCTTTACAACCTGTGCCTTGATGTTGTGCAGGTCCTCCCGGGGTCCGAAGCAGGAATCTCCTTTACTCTGACAAGCATTGCACTCTTTGAACTAAGACAAATGAAGATGAGTGATTTAACCTCACAGAAAGTCTTAGTTACTTAAGTCTAAATCTCAACAACATTTAACTTCAAATCTCATAAGCTTGAACTCCCTTTGAGGCTACCCAAGGCCTCTTTTTATAGTGGAAAAGAGGAGGTTTCTAGTTCCAAATATAAAGGGATAGAATCCTCCTTCAAAGGGATAAGCTCCTTACATCAAGGGGTTAGCTCCATCAAGTGAGGGATGCATGAACCAGCTTCAAAGCGTATCCATTCCCGAAAATTCCCGTCTAGAATCTTCTAGAATTCACCTGGAATTCACTTTTATCTTCATTTTCTCGCCTTTTTATGTTTTACAGAGGTCCGCACCCATTACACAAAGAACGTGCGGTATGGTTCCGCATGCAGGCTGAGATTTAGGTGCGGGACCGCAAGGAATGCATAGAGAAAGTGCGATACCAATTCTTAGGGGATTTTAAGGATTTTCTTCTGATTTTGAAGCTTGACATGAGGAGCTGGTATATTGGACTTGCAAAAGGAGGAAGTATGAGTAATAATGTCACGGTGCGCCTTTCGGTACTGCCTTGGAACCGATGCGGATACCATTAGCACTAGTTGCAGTGCTTTCTGTAAATTTACAAGTAGCACCATGAACCAGTGCGAGCTGAACAGCTCAAGCGAACAACACAACAATTTTTTTCAAGAATGTTAAATTGATGTTTTGGGCTGATGCAGTTATATGTGTTGTGTATATAAAGAATAGGTATGCTTCTAATGATATTAGAAACAAGACTCTTTATGAAATGTGGTATGGCCACATTCCTTCGGTAAAACATCTGAGGGTCTTTGGTTCCACCTGTTATACCTTGAGACCTAAGGAACAAAGAAACAAACTTGGCGCAAGGATTCGTAAGTGTCTCTTCTTGGGGTATTCAAATACCTCCAGAGCACATTGTCTCTATGATGAAGTGAATACGAATTTTGTAGTATCTAGAGATGTAATATTTATTGAATATTCCAAGGCTGATAATGTTGTTGAGCGTCAACTTGATCGCTTATATAGATTTGGACATGCAAATTCATTTCAAAAATTTGATAATCAGATTCCACATTTTGAAGGGGGGATTCCTATACGTGATCAATCTTTGGAATCTTCTTTTGAAACAATCTCTCCCCCACATGCAGCTCTAGGCATTAATGACACTTTGAGTAATGTAATTGACATAAATGGGAGACTGAATCTTTATTCAACCCCAACACAGTCAACTAAGTAGCCTGGGCCATCTTAGAAATGTCCTTCAAAATGGTTGACAAAGAAACTTGAAAGTGTTCATCTTGATGAGGTTGGAAAGATAGGAACAAGAAGTACAACTAGGAAAAATGGAGGTGATTTAGATGCTTATGGTTCACCTATTTATATGGATGTTTCTTATGATTGTGAACTAAATTTTTCTATAGATTTTGAACCAACTTCCTTCAAATAAGACACTTCCCATGATGAATGGAAGGAAGCGATCTAGAAGGAATATGATGCCTTGATAAAGAATAACACCCGGAAGCTTGTTAATCCTCCACTGGGAACCAAACCAGATGGCTACAAGTTGGTCTACAAGAGAAAGTATAAAGCAGATGTATCACTTGACAAGCACAAATCCAAGCTTCTGGAAAAAGGTTTTGCACAGAAGGAAGGGGTCAAATATGAGGAGAACTTTGTCCCCATAGAAAAATGGGCTACCATCCGGACACTCTTTTCCTTGGTAGCTTAGAATGGTTGGAAAGTCCATCAAATGGATGTAAAAAATTCATTCTTGAATGGAGATATGAAAGATATTTTTCTATGTCCCACCAAGAAGGATTTGTCCTGAAGGGCCAATAACACAAAGTATGCAAGCTTTTGAAATCATTGTATGTCCTCAAGCAAGCACCACGAGCCTAGTATAGAAGTTAACTGAGCATATTCTCAAACTAAACTTCAAACATTATGATCTTGATGATGCAACTTTTTTTGTCAAGAAAGTTGGAAAAATAGTTGTATATATTGTGGTGTATGTATATGATCTTTCGATGGCAGAGAACATTTAGAGTTACATTTCATCCATAAAGAACGAATTGTGGTTTTGAAATGACTGACTTGGGATATGTTCACTACTATCTTGGTATTGAAGTAACTCAACATATGATGTTTATATTCCTCTCTTAGAAGAAGTACGTTGGAGATCTGTTGAACATGTTTTCCATGGTTGAGTGCAATCCTTTGACTTCTCCAATGGAACAAAACTTGAAGCTCACATCCATTGAAGGAAATGAATTTGGGGATGCGACAAAGTATAGATAGGTTGTAGGAAGTCTCAACTACCTTACTACTGCCACACTTGAAATTTCATTTTTTTTGGATCCTTGGTAGGTTTATGAAAAATCCTTATGAGGGACATTGATATGCTACAAAAAGAGTTCTAAATTATTGGAAGAGACCTGAACAATTTGGACTCAAGTATACACAGGTGGGTGACTTCAGCTTGATTGGATACTCTGATTCAGACTTTGGTGGAGACAAATAAACTGGGGTATCTATGTTAGGTTATGCTATGAGTCTTGGATCAGGATCTACTTCCTGAAGATCAAAAAAACAGTAAGTTCCAATAGATTCCACAACTAAGGCAGAATATGTGGCAGCAACTGACTAAATAAAGGAAATTATGTGGCTCAGGAAAATTCTAGAAGATTTGCATGAGAAACAAATGCATTCAAATCCTCTCATGATTGAAAACAATTTCGCAATAAAGTTTGCCAAGAACCCAAAGTTCCATGATCGAACGAGGAACATCAATAAAAAATGAAATATAATTTCACATCATGTTGAGTCCAAGACAATCCATCTACGCCATTGTTCCACAAATGAGAATATTGGAGACATATTCACCAAATCATTTGGAAGAGAGAATTTCTAAAGATTCAAAATGATGCTTAGAACCACCAACATCCCTTCAGATTAACGGGGGGAATGTTGACAGCTAATACATGGTATTAGGTAATTCATGTAAAATAATGTAAATAGAAAATGAGGATATTATGAATATGAAGAGACACTGGGAGGTGAAGCCAAAGAGTATCTCCTTCCATGTATATATCCACGAGCAATCTTAATGAAAAAACATAGTTAGCATTGTGGAGTTACCTCCTGGCCTGACAGTAATTAGTTGGTTGGTATAACCTACCTACTCGAACATATATTGGATGAAAATAAATACTTAGCGGTAAAATAATTTGTAATCCTAAGAGAAGAGTAATTTATATTCCAATGGGAAGAAAATTAAATAAAAAAACTTTATATTAACATTGAGAAATAAAAAACAATAATAAGTAGATGACATATTTAAAAAAAAGGTATCTACAAAATACAATGTAATAGGAAAATTATGAAAATGAATGGAAGGCATTGAAAATCTTATAATACCTAAGTAAAAGATTTTGGGTATTGGCAATCTCAAGGAAGGTGATAGTTTTTGTTAAAGAATTGAATGAGGGTATAGAACATTTACAATTATAGAATACATGTATAGATATGACTCAAGTAGAGTCACCATGGGCATTGGTCAGAATAGCTGGCATCCTTTTCACCCAACTAAAACATTATAAAACTATATGAAAAACATCGAAAATGATGGTAATTAAAGATAGGACTTCGATTCCAATAGTATAACTCAGGTACGAAAGATTAAAGAGTCTAATGTAGTAATATCTAACTGGTACAAAATTTTAAGAATGATGAAAACAAACTAAGAATATAACTAATCAACTTCATGATTTAAAAGTCTCTTCATGAATAGAGAAAATCCACAAAAACATTGATTACAATAGTAGACAATTAACACAATCATAGAATGAAGGATTGAAAAATTCTAGTAATTGAGAATTGCAATAGAATCACGAGATAAATACTTGTTTAAAAAAAATGAAATATAAGTTTTGATAAGATATTATAATGATTTGTGATGGAAAGGAGGCTAGCCTTGGAAATAGTGAAGTGAGCGATGTATATGGGACTATCAAGTTGAAAGCAATATGAAACAGTATATGGGTTACCCCAAGACATTAAATAAACAGACAAGTACATTAGAAGATAGATGTTAATAGTCTAAATGAGGTCAAATTTATACCAAATTAGATAAGTATGTATTGACAAGTTTAGGATCAAATTTAAGAATATAGAAATTTTCTAGGAAGAGCATGACACGATCCTGAAAGTGTAAAAAAAAATGAATTTCATGTGCTTGCTCGACGTAGGGGAATTTTTAGGAGAAAAAGGGTTGTAAGTTATAGACCTGTAATACTGAATCATGGAATAATTCGCTAATTGCTTTAGTGTATAACTACCTCACAATTTGGAAGATTAAATTTGATCAAAATTTAAATGACAAAAGAATTTTGATCAATCGAAAAGATTGTTGGTACAATAATATGAATCGAGTGTGATGCAATAAAGGCTACTTCGGAAATTTTGTACGATTGTAGAAATTATATATATAATAAGACCAAAGGAAACAATCATAATTTCATGGGAGAACTTTAATGATTTTCTATAAAAGAAAACAGCCAAAGAATACATTTATATAAATAAATAATATTAAATCCATGTTGAAGAAAACATTGGTAGCATATTTCCACAACCATTACTTATACATGTTGTCATATAATGTATTAACATGGAAGACACAATGTGGCACTTGTAAATGGTACCCCAAATAAGTACCTTAAAATAACTTCAAATGATGTCATTAATACAAACAAAGTCCCATCAAATAGTTAATTAAAATTATTACAAAATCATTATGTCAAGATAATGGCAGTAACATAGTGTTTTGATGTAGCTAACATGCACAAGGATGTAAAAGGGGGAAAATACCTCGTAGATGATTGCAGTTCAACAACAAAGGGGAAGCACATGTGGCCTTCATGCACCATGATTAGAAGTCATAGAATAGAGATGGATGAAAACCTCAAGAAAAGGATTGAGAATACTCAAAGGTGAGGCAAATAATAAAGATATCGTGGTAAAATGTTTGAGGTAATTTTCTAGTTTATCTTTACTGATTCTTCTCTAAGTTGTGCCTTGGATTGTCATAGTGGGTTATCTTATTATTTCCTTGTGTATCTAGCCTTAATGATCTACTAATAGAGACCAAAAGGAAATGGATACAATAAAGAAAACCAACTGAGTGATAGAACCTTGAATTTTGCACGAAACAACTGGTGGATATGTAACATGGACATGATTTGGTCGACTTGAACAAAGGGTGGGATAATATTCCCCACAAAAATGTTAATTTTGATGGCATATTTGATATCATGAAAGTATTATGGCACTTAAGGAACATATCATTGATTGAAATCCATCATGGGAACAAGGTAAGGAACCTTTCTTGTGACGATAACAAGTATGATTACTGTGTGAGGGTATAATAAGATAACCAATTATTTTCAGGGTTGAATAGAATGACTAGCTATTAATAATCCATCAGAACCTACATGCAAAATGTAACAAATGATTTGTTTTTAAACAAAGGGGATAGTAGGCCATGTTCCAATATATAAAAAAAAATTATATCATAATAACATGGCAAGTATGAAACAATCAATAAACATATGAATACAATAAGGAGAGACACCATGGTTGTATACGGAAGTGAAATTGTGAATAATGTGTTATCACTCTGCCAGAAATCCCAAAAGAGATAACCAAAGACCAATATTTTGGTTCGGTAGCTATCCCTACCAAACGAAAGAGGGCTCTCTCCACAATGTTACAGCCAAAATGACTGGATAAATTAGGGTTTTAGGCTAGGTATGAAATGCAGAATGGTTTGTTTTTTTAATTGGGTTTGGTGGATGAGGATTAGGTCAAAGAGGCCAGGTGAGGGAAAATAAGATGGGAATTGCAGTCCATTCAATGGGGAAAGTTAGGTAGAAAGATTATAACTTTAAGGTCATTTTGTGAGATGGTTTCAGACTGATGAGGAGCTAGGAAGAGCATAAGAGATGTATTCTTCCTAAACTGAGGAAAATGGACAAATTATGAAGACTTTCCCAAAACAGAGCATGAAAGAACATGTATTCGCCTATCAACTTGAAAATCATCATATAATAGACATGAAATGGTTTATGACCTTACATAACATTCATATAAATGAAACAAGAGAATAAACAATGCTAAACATCCATACCACAGGTATCCAAAAGAAATAGTTTCAACACTTTTATTAAGCTCCTGCCAAAATGATTACACTATATTCCTTGATCAATACAACAACATATAACGTATTAAATGAGTCAAGAAGTGAAATATATAGGCATGAAACAACTTAACCCAACATTAGGGGTCAAATTCTCGATTTCAAGAAGAGATCCACAAAAATCTAAACTAATAGCTTGAGTGTAGGGAGGTCCAAGTGACTCCTCCCTAATTACAATAAAACTAATTCATTTGACTTGATGATAACATTTACACAATGAATTTACCCCTAGGTAACTCATAAATATGATATTTACATTTAACTTCATCAATTACATAGGTAAAATCATCATTTCCCAAGGTAAAAGTAAAAAATGCAGTGAAAAATGAAAAATATCAGACATTGGTCAAGTGCGCCTTTTTTGTGCCAGGTGCACCCTCTGTGTTTAAAATTGATTTTGTATGGGTTTTAGGTGTCCAATTTTGGCTAAGGATGGCTTTTTGGAAATCCTATCTAGTCTACTTTCTAGATATGTTGTTATTTTGCAGAATGGAGTTGATTTTCCCTGTCAAAAAGTGATTCTCCCACAGTTGGTCAGGTGCACAGCACCGAGGCAAAAAAAGGAGGTAGAACATTGATTTTTTGTGTGTTTTTTCACCTTTACACCTGCTAGTTTTCCAAAATAATCCTAGAAAATTTATTTTCTGGAATGTACTCATCATTTTACATCTCGTTGTAGTCTTCTTTTGGCCAAAAAGTGCCTCAAACAAGAGTGCAATGCCTAGGGTATTGCGCACTTGACAGTCAAGCTACCACAAGACTATCTAGGATTACTGAAAAACACAAAAAATTCAAAAATTACCCTAATTTTTTTCAAAATTGGTGAAATTACTGCTAATCATGTGGTTTAGGCATGGATTGAAGCCTCAACAAATATATCAAGCCTCCTTTTCTCCTCTTGCATGGTCAAGGATTCAATTTTTGCATTGGCTTATTTATGTTTTGACCTGGAAATTTTGTTTTTCTTGGCATAATGCTTGGCCCTCTTTCTCAATATATCATTATCCGTATTTTCCTTCTTCAGAAGCTTCTCTAGGTGCTAGTTAGCCCTATCAATTTGGTTCTCATTGATTACCACTGAAAATTGTTCATTCAAAGTGAGTTGATTAGCAAGCTAAACCTCCTTTTGCCTCTCTCGTTCTAAGGCTATTTTCAAGGCTCTAGTCCTTAGAATTATTCTTGGAAATTTATCTTCTAGTTCATCTAGCACACCATATGTTTTTAGTGTCTCTTCAAGCAATAATTTAGATTTTTTTGCCTCTCTTTGAGTTGTGATGAATTTCATCTCATTAATGAAGTGCTTTGTTTTCAGCTGTTGGTTCCCCTACTCAAGAATGGTAATGAAAAATTTACTCAAGAAAGGTAATGAAAAATTTAGATCACTCAAGATTAGTTTGTAGCTCCTTAATCTTGGCTTCTTTGTCCTTGATGACTGTGCTAGTGTCCTTATCATCATCATGCTCATCTCGGTCAACGAGGTCAAAATATTGTTCAGTCTCATGGAGGTCCTCCTCTTGATTTATGATCTCTACCTGAATATTTTCCTTTGTTATCTTTTCCTTCCTTTTTTCTACATGCTTTGTCGATGTAGAAGGCAAGGTCCCTTCCACTATGTGTGGAGAAAACACATGCCAGTGACCTCTCTCGTATGTTTTTTCCAATAAATCTATCTCGGCATGGTTATTCTGTTGGGGCTCACTAATCTCAGCTCTACTAGGTGACCTAATCTTAGTGTGAAATGGATGAAGGATAATTATCTGATGAGGATGAATGTACTATGGGCTGAGATGGAGGAATGGATGCGGAAGGATGAGATGGTGAAGGTACATCTTGTGCATGTTGAATAGATGGATCAGTGAATATATCATTAGCTATGAAAGCAATCCATGAAATGTTCAGTTCTTTGAGGTGATGGAGGACTACGATCTTGATGAGGGAGTGGTGAAACAAAATTTCATTTGGTGCTCATATTCTCTATTTTGGACAATATATTCCATCTTGGCAATGCTCTAGAAGAGGTAATAAGGTATTTTGAGCTTCTTGACCCTTGTGAAGTGCATGAGTAGCTGGATATGATAGGTGTAAATTCTAGAGAACCTACCCTCACAAGAAAATTATTTCATGATGATTTTCATCATGTGGGCATATCTCTTTAGGAGGTAAGAGAAAGGAAAAATCCTCTTTAGTTCATTCTTGTAGCTAGGTTTGATGTATGGCTCATAGTAATACTCCTCCAAGTATTTTTTATTGAACCATTTTCCCCCAACATTTTGGATCCCAGTGGCAGCTGATATGATGGCAGTGGACATAGTGAAAGTGACACCAACAAGAGTTACTTGGTTTTCATGGATATTAGAAATGAAAATTCTTCTCAACATAGGATGGTGTTGGACCCTTTGTATTTTCTCATAGAATTCAAACACATCCTATGTTCTTGAAATATGCCACAACCATGGGAGAGGCCACGAGTTCTCTCGTATTGGTTGGTTCTAATTTGAGTAGTCTCCCTCCTTTGTGTGTCCTCCTATCCTTTCTTTTTTCTTCCTCACTGTAGTTTCTGTTTTTTTCTTCTTCCATAGGTTTCTTAGTGTGAAAGCCCCAAGGAGATGGAATGATAATGAAAAATGAGTTTTGGGAAGTGGGAATTAGATGGGGAAATTTAGGGACATCGGAGAAAGGGTTTCTAAAATGAGGGAGGTTACAGGGAGTAGTAATGATGAGGGATTTCGATAGGATATTTAATTATAGGTTACAGATTTTGGATCCTAGCAAAATGAAGCACCTAGGTCTTAGGGTTTCAAGGGAAAATGGATTAGGGAAAGGGGATTATGATATAGTGGTTTTGGGAAAGGTCAATTATGATATGAGAATGGAATGGAAGTGCTAGGGAGTGAAATTAATGGCTTAAAGAGAAAATGAGTGCCTCTTTGATGTTTAATGGCCTTTATACTTGATGGATTTAATGAATTAGCTCTTGGGACCCACTTTTCTATGTTCAAATTCACCTTTAAACTTCACAATTTAAACCCTTTCACTTTGATTTCTTCCCTTTAACAATCAATCATTTTGATAGAGTAGGAACTCTTTGCACTCTGATATTTTCTTTGTTGGCATGTGGAACTATGAGGCGGCAGCTTGGGAAACTTGTACTTATTACTTATAAATGACATAAAATTACAACATGAAAATTAAAAATTACATCTTTCTGGAGTAAGTATTACAATTCAGGATCAAAATCACAACTTTTAAAGGATATTTGCATCTTTACAAATCATCTCCTTACATGGTAAAGAGATGTTTATTTTGTTCACGCTTTCACTTGCTGACCTTATGTAATGGAATGAAGCTTTTATTGAGACTTTGGAAACCCTAATTGACCTAATGGGACCTTGAAGGACTGAATTTTCAAGATGGCATGATAACCTCATGACTGATACAAATGGTATAATAAAATTAACTTTGTGGATGACGTACAATCAACAAGATATGAAAATATGCCTGCAAGTAATCAAACTTGAAGAGGAGTGATGCTTTTGGACTAGGGCTACCATGAGTGCCTAATTTTTTGCATGACCTAGTGGAATGATAAAAAGTGGGACTCCTAAAATGATATGAAAAGGGGATTTCGATCACTGATGGCAGGATGAAAATACTGACACTAAAATAATGTACATAAATAAATTCTAATATAGAATAACAAAAGGGACCTGGAATTGAAATAATACTGTAGTTAGGACCTTTGGTTGTCGCTAAAGAAAATATCAAAGCAACCCAAAATGAGTGTAATTAAGCTTACTTGGATGAATTAGACAATGAGATCACCATCTTGAAAATGTAAGGAAAAGGTAGTCATATTAAACTCTCCTCATGCATGAACAATGCCTATGTGACATTTGAATTAAGAAAAATGTGTTTAGTAGTGCTATTTAATGCAATCTATCATAAAGACAAAGAATAGAAAATGGATTCTGAAAATAATAATACCACTATACAAATGGTACAAATAAAATTAATACTTCCATGATCTGAAATTTACACTAGAACCACATAATAGAGTCCTTGGAAATTGTCTTAGCCATTGGATACGTAAAAGGATTAAGTTCTTTTGTTGATTAACTAAAATGACGATGATAACTCTTAAAGAGTGTAGGATTCTAACCCATGTGGAGTTGTGATACATGTTTATGATTCATGTTGCGTACATAAGTAAAAATTAATGATGTCTTTAAAAAAGTTTGAAATATATAATATATAAATTTTTAAATGATGAATAACGGAAACTAATGAAAACCACAATGATTTTTGAACAGGGTGGACTGGAAATACTATTCCTTGTCAAACCTACGTGCACTTTCGATAAGAGAGAGTGATTATGCTCAAAACCATGTAAGCACCAAAGTTAAAATTGTCATGGAATAACTTCAGCTGAAAGAAGTTACTTGGAAGGATGAGGATTTTATGTGAAAGACATATTCTATCTTTTTTGAAGATTGGAAACATCAGGGCCAATGTTTCACCTCAGAGGGGGAAGATGTAATACCCCTTAGTGAAAATTAAATATTTTCAATTTACTTTTATCAAAAATACTTGGTAAATCATGGGCTATGTGTAAATCCCAAGGAAAATAAGTTTAATGTTTAATTTTTATTTTTATTTTATATAAAAGTGGTTAAGGAAAGTCTTGGAATTTATGAGGAAAAGTATAGAAGAAAAATTTTCACTCACTCGATAGTTAGAGGACGATTAATTCCTTCCCTAGAGATAAAAACATCTCAGCTGGGAAAATAAGCGAAGGAGGGTATGAGATAACAGCAAATGAAACTAAGAAGGAAGTGGAGGAAACTATTACCTTGAACAAGACGTTGTTAAGGTAGGTAGGGTGCTGCCTGCCAAGGTATTCTTGAGTTGGTCGGAGCTAGTGGAATCCCAAAGATAGACTTGTAGAGACTCTCAGTACCTGGTTGGATTGGTACAATCTTGATTCCTTGGGACAGACCTTGTTAGGTCACTGCCAAGAAACTATTCTAGGAGTGGAAAACTAGCTCGGGGGGAGAAATGGCGGTGTTCGTTCTCATTTGTTGGGAGGAGAAGTATTTCTCCTTTGTGAGTTCCCAAGAAACCTAACTAACAGATAAGTATTTTGTGTTGATAATTTTTCTTCAGAATATAAATTTGTTGCTTAAAATGGAAGTAACGTCTTTAATTTTGTAAAGAAATGTTTTTGTCCTAAGTATTTATGAAAAGGACTGATGAAATTCTTGTAATCTAATGAATTATGAATCTATGTGAATGTTTTTTAAATTACATGCCAGAGTAAAGATATAGGATGATAAGTCTTTTGACATGGAAGAGTTCAGATGCGTAAAGTAGATTTCTTAATTAACACACATGAGAGTTGTATGTTTTTCCCGAGGTTATGAATATTAGACCTACAGTCGCTATAGAGAAAGATTAATTTTCCCTTATTAGCTATAAGCCTCATTGGGAAAAAAATCTATTTCTCTATCTGAATATATATTTATACCTATCAATTCTGAAAGTGCTAGGCGATTTCAAAGGAATTGAATTTCACCTACCCCTTAGACTGCTAGTACTAGAAATAATAATAAATAAAGGAGTAGGATATTGTATCTTGTGGAATTGAATATAATGTTTCTAGCAAGAAACCTACAATTATATGCATAACATGAAAGGAAATCATTATTAAATCATGAAATAAGTATGCAGAAGGTAATTTTAAGTTCTACATGCTGACATTATAATTACATAAACAAAAACATATTACATGGAAATCGATGATAGTGGAAATTGTTTCCTTTATTATATATCAAAGAGAAAATACAATAAGTGTCTCTATCATTTTTAAGTACTACACTAAATAATTATGTCATGAATGGTAACCAATATAAGCATGACTATAAGTGTAACCTAAATATAAGTTTAGTTGAAACACCCGAAAATAGGTGAAATCCTTGTACCGTAATTCCACAAAGGTTGATTTGAGATGATAGTAAAGATATAGAAATACATTACAGGTAACTAAACAAATAAAATAGTTGAGGAGATTTGTATGTTCACATTGGAAATGAATCCCAGAATTAAACAAAAAAAAGTATTTGCAGCACAGAATTATAAATTAAACCCAATATAGCTCACATGTTGTGTTGGTCATGTCACAGTTGTTTCTCTAGAGAACTACTATTATATGGAATACATTATTATTAAACACTGAAATCTATGCAATTACTAGTCACAAACCTAGGATGGAGGATAGCGGAACTATTGTAGCAGCTACAACCACCCTCCAAAAATTTTCCATTGCTTAGATTTTAGAAACTAACTTCCCTTCACGGGAGCTTACCTTGCACTACTATTAAGTATTCATGCTTTCATTGTTCTTTATATTTTAATATTTCTTCTGTTTACTTGATTTCACTTAGAATTGTTTTCCAAGTTACAAGATAACATCATATCTAAGCCTTGTGCAACAGTTCTAGGCTTGCCTCCAGAAACTGCACAATTCATGGAGCTAGTATTTACCTTCATGTTAAAAATTATGCAGTCATGACTAGAAGCCCAAGCTTGAGCTCAAGATATGTGCATACATGACAGATATCCCAACACTAAGCCCAGAAACCTAAAGGGGGCACACTTGTTATTTTTATAAACTACCGTCAAGTGTCTCTTTTTCCTTGATTTGTAGCATGCACTTCATAAACCCTAATTTCTCAAATATATTTAATATATTCCCCTAGATCTCATTCTCGCCTTCGATCTTGGAGCTTTACAATTCCTGAGGAGATCAGGTAACCTTTGGTGCAATTGTCGTCACTCTTCCTGGTGAGTTTTTCATTTATTACCTTTAGTCGCTTTTTCTATCACTTTTTCCATTCAGCTTGCATGAGTGTTGTTTTTATTTTTTCTTTGCATGCATACTTGATTTTTAGATTTATTTAGCCTCTAGAAGTGTTGTTTCAAGTTTTCGTTTTCCCTTCATAAGTGTTGCATCGGTTTCTACATTTTTTCATCGATGGTCGTTGTTGCGGAAACTCTCCTCACTCATCTCGTTCACTTCTCATTTGTTCAGTTTTTGCACTTGATTTATTTTTTTTCATCAACACTTAGTCATATTTTCACTCATTCCTTCAATAGCTCTCATATCTACCTTTTTTCACACTTCCCTTGGTAAAATCTTCCTAGTTGGGCATTACACAATCTAGAAGCTCAAGCTTCAAGATTGGCCTCTGGAACTATGCAATGTGCAATAAAGGGTGCGCCGACTATGCATTGATTAGTTCCAGGCCTCAGCCAACATCCTTGGCTAATGAGATTGTGTAATGTACAGTCTCTCCCAGCTCACTGCCTAGGCTGAAATACATATTGCGCAGTCTCAAGCCATAAGCTTCAACCCTGACTGCAGAGAATACATAGTGCAGAGTTTCCATATCCATTCAGATCCTCTTCCCATCATGAATTATGTAATCCTTCCTTTCAGTTTCCAAATGTGCTGCATGAACATGTCCTGAAAGTATTTTCGCTTATGGCTGACATTTTCTTGTTATCAATGTCTTTAATGTCCCACAGGTACAACAGTTGTTGAAAATCTATCTAGCAATCATTTTTACAATGGAATCGAAGAGAGATGCCTCAAAGGAAACTGTTAAAAGGAGTATTGGGGAAGCAGTTGAGCAAGTTTTGGTTAAATTTCCAATTTACTCCGGCACTAAACTACTCATAGAACGAGATCAAAAACGACATGGAAACAGGTCAAAGATGATCTCATGAAGGACTTTTAGGAATATTTAGAGAACCGGAAGGTGTATCTCAACATAATGTTGTATAGGCTTTATAGGGTTTCATGCAGATATCCATCCTTCCCATGTGTGAATGTGATTATCTGGATGGTCTCAAACACTAGTATGGAAACTTTTACATTGAGAAACACCATTGGGAAGAAGCTTACTACATTCCTAGTAGCAGACTTCAAACATGTATATCATCTTCCTAGGCCAGTGAAGAACATGGAATCACTTTTCTATGCCACTCACACCTACAAAAACACAAGAGATATCATAAAGGGTTGGGTGAAGGAGCAAACAATGTTTAGACATACACCCACCCACATGCACGAGAAAAAATGATTCAGGAAGGCCTATCAATTTTTGGTCATACTAGCTTGTATAATCTATGGCCAACTAGACAAAGAGACCTTTCCTGAGGGGTGGGATATATTTTTGAACCAGGTACTGAATCATGGGAAGTCATTCAACTGGTCAGATCTATTGGCTCATCACCTGAGTGTCCATGTGACAAAATATCACAGTCCACCCAAGGGAGAGAAAGCATGCTTCTACATGTCAACATACTTACTAGATGAAATATCTGAGCAGAAATAATTCCCTCGAATGAACTGGACATGGAAACCGAGAGAAACTACTTCACATATATATTGCAAGTTATTCTCAGATTATAGTCATCGTAGAGTCATGGAACAACTTACTGATCACTTCATCATCCCTCTTTACAAGATCATCTTTTACGAGGACCCACCTTACATATCACGAAAAACTATGGAGGCGATATCAAAGATTTTTGATTGGTTCACCTTACTATATGGCACATTGATAATATTATTCAGTGGGTAGAAGATACCACATCTTTTACTTAGAAATGCCACCGAAAAAATTGTCATGCAAAATGTATCTTATCATATCTACAGAGATTTTTTGGCAGCACTGCATATGATGAAGAAGGAACCATGGCCAAATATTCCTTTGCATGTCTGATCATATGAGATTAATAATCTAAAGGTTGCAGATGCCAAAGGGAAAGCCATATTCAAATTCAATTTTGACACAAATAGTTACAATTTGTGTGATCCAAGGGGAATTTGGAAAGACCATTATGCGAGAGTATACTTCAACTGGGTTAGCGGGATATATAGGTGGCTACAAGATGAACCATTGAAGAGCTATTATAAATCCACCTGAATTCATGATTTGATCAGTATGACAGGGACTTCTCAAGTTTTTCTATAGGTGACAACAGTTCAAGAATCAGCACTAGCAACATGTAGTGGTTTGGTGCGTGAAAAAAGGAAAGAGGAAGGTAACTGATAATACAAAAGAGGGACAAAGTTGGAAAATGAAAGAATTTCCTCTCATTGAGAAAGTAGCTTTGGAAATAAAAGCAAAAATGGTATGGAGGCAGTAGAGAAAAGAGCAGAGAAGGAGAGAGAACAAAATTTTAGAAGAAGAAGTGCACAGAGTGCAAAGAGAAGAACAAGAATTTAAGGAAGAACGAGATCTTAAAAGAGGAGAACAAGAGGAGAAATAGAATAAAGAAGAGGAATAAAGGAAAGGTGCCATGGTATACGAGATGAGATCTACGCAGGTTGAAGAATAGGTACATTTTCATCCAACAGTAGAAGGAGTGAGTGAACATGTGCAAGAAAAGGAGTTTGCTCAATAGCTTGAACAATTGATTAAATTCACATACATGGAAGTGAGACTGGAACCACTAAATGAAGATGTGGACCTAATGCCTAGCACACCTTAGGCCACCATTCAAACTCCACCACCTTCAGCCACAGAACAAGCCTTGAGCAAGGAAGGGGAGGAAGTTCCTCTTGATGATGATCCATTTATGGATGTGTAAAATCTATCATTTGATGAGCTACAGAAAAATATTGTACAAGCGCGAAGAAATAACTTCCCAGATGATCATGCATCACCTGCATTCATGAGGGAAAGGGTGACTGTAGTAGACACTACCAGGAATTGAAATTCCATTTCTGATGCTAGTTGGACCTTCGCATGAGTAGAAAATTCTAACACTCAATGATTGGTGTCCAAGAAGAAGCAGTTAGCGTAGAATATACATGCACTTCAGTAAGAGAATGAAAAAAATTGTGTAGCAATTCATAGTGCACCATCCACACAGGTATACGACGAGGAGATAAGAGAAATGATGCTTTCTGAAGTGTGTGCACTTGGAGACACTGTGTGAGATATTTATGAGGAGTTGGTAATCATAAATAAGAAAATTATCCACCTGAATGACTTGTTACGACAGAGCAACAAGTTTTTTAAGATCCTTAACAATATACAGATTACCATCACTATCATGCATGAGTGGATAAGGAAATACAAGGTTGTTCCACTCACACTGGTAAAGAACATGAAGCCATAGGTATAGTTAGAGAAATCCATAGTTCAGATGTTGATCCATAAAAACAAGAAAATCGCTTCATTCATCGGAAGTATTAAGGTTGTATATGTATGAATATATAACAATTTGGATTTCATGGTGAGAACTCGTCGAATCCCATCGATTGATACACTCACCGAGACCAAACATAAACTGTAGGTCTGATAAGATATTGATCATTACCTGAATTAGATGGAGTAGATGGCGACTAGGGAGGACATGGAGATCAATATATAGACTTTGCATACCTACGTTGGTGGCCCGGTTCAGATCAAAACATTGTTGCACCTAATTGAAGAACAAGTAAAGACTGATTCCAAGATATTGTACCTGGATGCATTGGAGGAAAGAGTTTGCTTCCAGCCTGACACTATCTCGCCATCTAGGGAGACCATCACATAGTGCCAAGATTGGCATGAGTATGTGAACGAGAGACACCAAGTCCAAGATGCCTGACTTTATTTCACCCGAAATCCATCATCATAGTAATTTGTCTTGTTATGTTCTCAAGATGTCTCTACCCTATTTTTCCTTATATGGGCACGAGTGGAAATTGTAATATTATTTGAAATTATTATGTAAGTGAAATTCCATGTGTCCATGATGGAATGTGAAGATATTTAATGTGAGGAGTCATGAGGAGAGTCTAAGAATCACAATGGGGGAATTTCAAGAGTCACGCCCCTTTGTTATAAATACATCCTCATAACTCTTGTAATGGGATTTTGGGAGCCAAGCTTTTGCCTAGGGTTAGGCTTATAAAAGGCTTAGGAGTTTTGTGCCAGCCTTGGATTCTCCGTAGTGTAAAGGGAGCATAATTATTTGATAGGAGCAGGTGTTGTTTATTTCATGTTCTACTCTTGGGGCAAGTGGTTCGTCATGTTGTATGTATGAATGGAAATTTCACTTATAATAAAATCAGAGTTGGCACGTCTTCATGCATATATTGTAAATGTAGTTGGACTATTTTGGTTATGTTTGAAATATATGTTGTTTAACTCAAAAATATTCTTATGAAATATTTCTTTTTAATTTGTATGTATCTGGTTTAATGTATTTTTATGTTTTAATCTATCATATTTAACTTGACGACTATTTTGCTTGTTAGTTTGTGTGATATATTTTTTTCTTGTGTGTTCCTTTCAAGTCGCGCAATATTACAGGCTTCGAAGGAGATCACTTCCTTCCCCCCTTTGATGTCATACTAGATCATGCATCATATTGTCTTTCCATAGGGTCACACACTTGATTTAACCAAAGAAACTATACATCACTCTATTCATTTTGTGATCCAAGCCATATCATTAAACACCCCACTGTTGGGACTCCTACTCGAAATAGTGTGAGGTCTAGTTGAGACTTCATATTGGGGAGATTCCCTGAATGTTGGCAGGTCCAACACTGTCGACATTTATGGCGCTATAAGGAGGGTTAGATGACAAGCTCAACCCTTGAAGTCTGTTTTGAATTTCCGCATTCATTTTTGAATAATTCTTCCCAAATCATACACCCATCATGTTTTTCTAGAAAACTTAGTTTTCAAGTGCTGGTGGATATCATTTATGACTTGCCACATATTAAATTTAATGGTGAAGGTGAAACAACCGTTTGTGAGCATAGTCAATTCTTTCTTCATTTTTTCATAGAGCGTAACATCCCCTTGGGGATGTTGGCTGTTGGTTGTTATTTCTCACATTCGAAGGACATGTAAGGAAATGGTGTTACACATTGATCGATGCCCCTATCAACTCTTTCGAACATCTTGTCACAAAACTGTTTCATGCTTTTTAGAACTATGATGATAAAAATTTGTGCAAGATAATTTTACAACTGCGAAAATCGCCTGATGAATCACTACATCATTTTCTTAATTGTTTTTTGCATCTTTGTTTTGAGTTTCCAAAAGATGAATTTGACTTGGATTTATTAACCGGAATATTTATATATATTTTTTAGATTTAACTTAATCTGTGCGAGTTATGATCGCTTAAATCACACCCAACAAACCTCGCCCTTAAAGCCTCTGAATCTGCGACAAACAGAGGTGTTGTTCCAACTAACCTCCTTCCTAATTTTCACCTAACAAATTTACTACCACATTATGTGGTGGGAAAGATTCATAATTCATTTGCTAAAGAACCACTATCTCCTCCAACCGCACATACTTAGGATCCCTGCACAATTTAGGACTGCAAGCTCGATGAGTGTGATGAAGTGTTTTCTCCTCATCCTCCACCCTTTGGTCCCTCTGATCCTCTAAATTGCAAGTTTGTGTGTTATTCTATTTCAAATGGTTCCTTTGATGTTCATGAGGATTAGATGTTGGATGAATTTTTTTTTTTGTAGCCAAAATATGATGACATTTGTGATGAGTATGTGTGAGAGCCCATTATCGAACAAGAATCTGCAATGAAGGATAACTCTCTTCCTTCTGCAACTCTTTCGCATTTTCTTGACACTGTCCACGATTCTGTCATTTTGGTTGAATAATGTGATTTTTTTTTTTTTTGGATACTATTAATACTTCCAATAGCTCACAAAATTCGTGGAATGCCATTTTTTCATTTAAATGCAGAGAAGATAATTTTCTATAACTAATCTTTCCAACCTCTCATCATACCTTTGTGGAAATGTAAAGGGTGAAATTTCTCTTTTTCCATATTCCCCTCTATTTGATTCATAACATCATGAGGATACCTCTATTTACAATCTTGAACTTTATGATCATGGTTGTCGTGACCTTTTCATTGATTCAGCTAGTCATGATTGTGATCTTCCTTTTATTGAATTTTCAAATCCATCGTTCCTCGATGATCTATCTTCCGATGAGCTGGATATTCCTCAAGTTGTCGAGGCACTTCACCTGAGATGATCGTTAAGTCAAGTTATTTTAGCCTTGAGATTAGTTTCACCTCCAATCAAGAGAGTGTTGAATATCTTGAGGATCCTCATCACTCTCTTGTGAATGTTGAAAATCCTTTTGATCTACAATTTTTGCATCCTACATCTGTTTTTCACGATCCTATCTCTCAATCGTTGGAGGAGTTGTACTTGGCGAGCACCATGTCGAAATGAAAATTTCTTTCTTTCTTTCTTTATTTTTTCTTTCTTTCATGGTTCGAAAGCTTCTGTTTGCAAAACCTTGACTTGCAATGTGTCACAACACCATGATACGCCCGTAGAATGTCTTTTATGTGCTTATCACTATTTTTTTTTCTGTGTGCGCATTAAAACTTTGAAAGTTTTGGTTTGCAATACATTATATTTATTTTGTAGTGTTATGCATGTATATATTTATTAACATTTTTTCCCTTACTCGCATAGGCCTACCAATGCGTTGCTAGTTGCATTGGAAATATCACTTTACATGACATTGGCCTACTTTCTTCTTAAGTTAGAAGTAGGAATATTTTTTTATTTTTTATTCTTTGCTTGGTTTTCTTTCGCTTGTTTGATTTCACTCTTGTTTCTTTCCTTTGTTTACTTGTTTTCAGTCTTAGGTTAGTTTATGCATGAGACCATGTTTGGTTTCTGAAGCAAGCATGGTGAAATCCAAGAGGAAAATTGTTCTTCAACCAACACTTGCCTCTTTGTTTATTCCTTCTCTTTGCACGAATTTTGAGTTCCTTTGGTTGATGATACTCAGATGGAAAATATGTTCCTTATCTAAGAGATTCATGGTAAAATCATGTTGTTTGGGTTTTAGCCGGTTCTTCCTACTCTAATCGGTTGTTATATATTAAGTTAATCCTTGTCACTCTAGTCTAGTAGAGTAAGGAGGGGAGGAAATACTTAACAATTATGTCAGAGGTATACATAAACATACTTCTCTAAAGGAAAAACCTCTTCTTCTCTCAATAAGTCGGGATCCCTCTTTTGCCCCATGAAATAAATAAGTGCTTATGCATAGTTACTTGAAAATGAAAAAATGAAATAAAGAGAAAAAGAAGAGAAAGGCTTCCTGTGTAGAGAGGTGAAGAAAGCAACTCTGTCGGGGTATTTTCCAGGCTCACTGGAAGCGGATCAATGTTTTTGTTTCTGAAGTGACTCTATCAGGGTGTTATCCAGGGTTGTTGGCAGCGGAGCAACACCAAGGATGAAAATAAAGGCTCTGAAATTTTTTCTCTTACTTTCACATCTAAATAATCCTCATCCCTAATTGAAACAACTTATTGTGACTTGGCTTGGTTATTGTTCCCTTAATGAAGAGGATGGAAGGATTTATGTCTTTAAATTAGACTAAGTGAGGGAGTTTTGGTAATCAATGAATTGAATAATACTTCCGGAAGGGTGAGATCCGTTTTACATGAAGCAAAGATTAATTCAGAGATCTATAGTTCTACTACTATGTCACCCATGTTGTAGCAGCTACAACCACCCTCCAAATTTTTTTCAGTTCTTAGATTTTAGAGCATAACTTCCCTTCACAGGAGCTTATCTTGCACTTCTATCAGATATTTGTGCTTTAACTGTTGTTTATACTTTAATATTTCTTGTGTTTACTTGATTTCCACTTAGAGAAAATTTTTCCAACTCACAAGATAAGATCATGTCTAAGAATTATGTAGTAGTTCTGGGGTTTCCTCTAGAAACCACGAAATTCATGGAGCCGATCTTGAACTTCACATTCAAAATTTCTTAGTTATGACTAGCAGCCCAACCTTAAGCTCAAAAAATTTGCAGTCATGAGAGGCAGCCCATCACTAAGCCCAAAAACTCTACAATCCCCCATTGAGCTCAATAACTGTGTCGTGCATTAAGCCAGAAGCTGTCAATTCCCCAGATTTCCTCAATCCTTCCTAGTGAGGTGCATGGAATATTTTCCTCGAAAAAGGTGGAAAATAAAAGATGTGAAAAAACATCACTAAAATCTATGGATCTATTTTTAGTAACGTGAAGGAGGTACACTTGCTATTTTTAGAAACTTCCACCAACCGTCACTTTTTCCTTAATTTGTGGCATGCGCGTCATAAACCTAATTTCGGTGTGATCATTGTCGCTTTTCTAGATGAGTTTTGCATTTATCACTTTTTCTATCGCTTTTTTCCATTTAGCTTGCATGCATGTTGTTTTTCTAGTTTCTTTGCCTGAATGATGGATTTTTAAAATTATTTACCCTATAGAAGTATTATTTCAAGTTTTAGTTTTCCTTTCACAAGTGTCCCATCAATTTCTACATTTTTGCATCGATGGTCATCGTTGTGGCGACTCTTCTCACCAATCTCATTCACTTCTCGTTTGTTTATTTTATGCACTTGATTTATTTTGTTTCATCAAAACATTGTCACATTTTCACTAATGCCTTCATTATCTCTCATATCTACTCATTTTTCACACTTCCCTTGGTCATATATGCCTTTCCATTGGCTAAAATCCACTTTTCCCGGCTCGGAATTGCACAATATGGAATCTTAAGCTATGCACAGTAAATGATATCCCCACTACACTTTTCACAGTTTCAGGCATCATACAACATCCTTTGCCACTATAACTATGCAATGCACACTCTCTCCTGGCTCACTTCCTAGGATGAACTGCACATTACGCAGTCTCAAGCCACAATCTTCAACCATGACTACTGGGAATGCACAGTTTTCACAACTATTCAGACCCACTTCACATCAAGAATTAAAAAATCATTCCTTTAATTTTCTTGGTGCGCTACATGAACATGTCCTGAAAGTAGTTTTTCTTATAGCTGGAATTTTCTTACTGTCAGTGTGTTTCTGTCCCACAAGTTCAATAATTGTTAAGAATCTCTCCAACATTCACTTTCACAATCACATCCAAGAGAGCTTCCTCAAAGTAAATCTTTACAATAAGTATTGGGGAAGCATTTGGAAAATTTTCAGTTAACTTTCTTGGTTACGTGGACACTCAACTTTTCGTAAAGAAGGGATAAAAAATGACATGGAAACAGATCAAAGATGATCTCACAATGGACTTTTAGGAAGATTTAGAGGGACTGGTAGGTGTATCCCAGCATCATGCACTTAGCGATTTACAAGGTTGCATGCATGTATCCACCCCTCCCATGTGCACATGTGATTAGCTGGTTTGTCTCAAACATTAATTTGTAAACCTTGACAATGAGAAATACTAGCACACAGAGGCTTGCTACATTCCTGCCGGTAGACTTAAAATAGATGTATCATCTTCCTATGCCCATGAAGAACATGGAACCATTTTTCTATGCTAGTTACAACTACAAAAACATAATATATATCATCAAGGGCTGGGTGAAGGAGCCAACAATGCATAGAGAGATACCCACCCATATGTATAATAAAAAATCACTAAGGAAGTCCTATTAGGTTTTGGTCATACTAGCTTGAAAAATCTATGGCCAACCAGACACAGAAACATTTCCTAAGGGCTGGAATATCTCGTTAAACTAGGTAATGAACGAGGGGAATTTGTTCAACTAGTCAGATCTATTGGCTCATCATTTGGGAGTCCATGTGACCAAAGCTCGCAATCTACCCAAGGGAGAGCAAGCACGCTTCTACATTTATGCACACTTACTGGATCCAATTTGTGCATAAAATCAATTCCCTAACGTGAACTGACCATAGACACCAAGATACATTATCATACATTTCTATTGCAAGATACTCTCGAATTGCAGTCATCGCAGAGTCATTGAGTAGCTTACTATTCACTTCATCATCTCACTTTACAGGCTCATCTTTCGAGAGGACCCACCTTGCATGTCATGAGAAGCTATGGAGGTGATATCAAATATTGTTGATTGGTTTGCCTTACCGGATGGCACACTTTTCAGAGTACTCAGTGGGAAGAAGTAACCACATCTTTTACCGTGATATGCCACCGAAAACCTTGTCATGCAAGAGGTATCTTACCATATCTCCACAAGGTTATTAGCAACACTGTATAGGAAAAAGAAGGAACAATGTTCAAAAATTACTTTGTAGGTCAAATTATATACGAGATTAATAATATCAAGGTCATATATGTCGAAGGGAAATGCATAGTCAAATTTGAGTTCAGCACAACGAGTTACAATCAATATGATACGAGGGGATTTTTTAAAGAACACTATGCAAGAGTATACTTCAAATGGGTTAGTGGGATATATTGGACGAGGAACCATGGAAGAACTATTATAACTCCTCCTAACCTCATGAGCCAATTAGTATGACTAGGACTTCTCATGTTTTTTTGCAGGTGGCACCAATTCCATAAACAGTACCAGCAATAGGCAACGCTCTAATGCATAAAAATGGAAAGAGGAAGGTAGTTGATAATACAAAAGAGGAACAAAGATGTAAAAATAAAGAAGGTCCTCTCACTAAGAAAGTATCTTTTGCAATCAAATCAAAAATGGGATAGTGATAGTAGACATCATAGTGGAGAAAGAGAGGGAAGAAAAGCTTAAAAGAAGCACTGCAGAGAGTGCATAGAGCAAAACAAGAATTGAAGGAAGAACAAGACCTTAGAAGAAGAGAACAAGAGGAGAGATAGAATAAAGAAGAGGAGGAAAGGCAAGGTTCCATGGAAGAAGAGATGACACCTGCACAGGTTGAAGAACAAGTACAGGATCAACTGACATTAGAGGAGGGAGTGAACGAGTGCAAGAATAGGAGCTTGCTCAATATCTTCATTGAAATCACGAACATGAAAGTGGGACTCGAACCGCTAAATCAAGATTTGGACCTGATGCCCAACGTAACTCAGGCCACTTTTCAGGCTCCATCACTTTCAACCATAGAGAAAGCCATGAGAAAGGAAGGGGAGGTAGTTACCCTTGACGATGATTTGGTCATGAATGTGCACAATCTATCATTTGATGATCTATAAAATAATATTATACAAATGAGAAGAAATCACTTCATGGATGATCATGCATCACCTACGTTCATGAGAGAAATGGTGATTATGCTAGACACCAACAAAAATCCAAATTCCATCACCGACGCTAGTTGGACTTTCGCAGGAGCAACCAGATATGACACTGAGTGCTAGGTGTCTAAGAAAAAGTAGTTGGCACAAAACATACATGAACTTTGGCAATATAATGAACAAATATGTGTAGCAACGAAGAGTGCACCATGCACATATGTATACCGTGAGGAGATAAGAGAAGTGATACTTGTTAAAGTATCAACACTTGGAGACACTATGTGAGATCTTTATGAGGAGTTGGTAACCATACATAAGGAATTTTTCCACCTGAATGACTTGTTATGGAAGAGCATAGCATTTTTCAAGATCCTTAAGAATATACAGGCTGCCATCACCGTTGTGTATTAGTGGAAAATACAATACAAGGTTGCACCATTTACACTGGTAAAGAAGATGAAGCCATATGCAGAGTTACCGAAGGTCATATTTCAGAAGTTGATACAAAATAAGAAGAAAATTGCCTCATTCATTAGAAGTATTAGGGCTGCATATGTACAGATATACAATAGTTTGGATTTCATGGTGAGAACCCACCGGATCCATCTATTAGTACACTCACCGAGACCAAACACAAACAGTAGGTCCAAAAGGATATTGATCATTACTTGAATCATCTGGAGTAGATGGCCACCCAAAAGGACATGGATATCAACAAACATAATTTTCATACCTATATTGGTTGCCCAATTCATATAAAAAAAATGTTTCCTCTGATTAAAAAAGAAGTGAAGACCGGTTCCAAAAGATTGTACCCTGATGCATTGGACGCAAGAGTTTTCTTCCAGCCTAACACTATATCGTAGTTTGGGGAGACCATCACACAGTACCAAACTTGGCATTAGTATGTGACCAAGAGACACCAATTACAATATGGCCGGCTTGATTTCACCCCAACTCCAACATCATAGTATCTTTTCTTGTTAGGCTATCAAGTTGTTTCTGCCCTATTTTTTCTTATATGGGTAAGAGTGGAAATTGTAATATTATTTGTAATTAGTATATAAGTGAAATTCCATTTGTCCAGGATGGAATTTGAAGAGTCATATCTAATGTGAGGAGCCATGAGGAGAGTTCAAGAGTCACAAAGTGGGCAGAGTCACCCTACTTTGTTACAAATACATCCTCATAGCTCTTGTAATGGGCTTTTGGGAGCCAAGCTTTTGGCTAGGATTAGGCTTAGAAAAGGCTTGGGAGTTTTGTGTCTAGCTTCTTTATATAGTAGAGGGAGTATACTTCTTTTAGAGTAGGTGTTATTGACTTCAAGTTACACTATTAGGGCAAGTGGTTCATCATGTTGTATGTATTAATGGAACTTTGACTTATAATAAAATCAGAGTCAACACGTCTTCACACATATATTGTAAATGTAGTTGGATTATTCGAGTTATGTTTGTGATGTATGTTGTTTAACTTACACATATGCTTATGAACTATTTCTTTTGAATTTGTACTAATCTAATTGAATGTGGGCTTATGTTTTAATCAATCACCTTTAACTTGTGGACTATTGTGCTTGTTATTTTGTGTGATTTTTTTTTCTACTCATGTGTTCCTTTCAAGTTTTGTACTATTACAGGCTTCCAAAGATGTCGTTTCCTTCCCCCCTTTACTGTTAGAACCATTCATGCATCATATTGGCTTTATGTAGGGTCACACAATTTCTTTAACCAAAGACATTGTACATCACTCTATGCATTTTGCGATCCAAGGCATATCCTTAAACACCCCACTACTAGGATTGCTCCTCCAAACGGTTGGAGGTCTAGTTGAGACTTCATATCGGTGAGATCCCTTCAATGTTGGTAGGTACAACAACATCAATGGAAACATAAACAAAAATTTGGTTGAAATGATAAGAAATGGTACATCAAAGCAACAAGATCACCATGTACAATTGAAAAAGAATTATTTATTTAAAAATAAAAGAATATATATATATATATATATATATATATTACATACAAAGCATGATTACTATAATAACTGGAAATAGTACCCTGTAGTAAATATTAACATAAGAATTCAAAATGAAACCCTCTATGTGAGGGAATATAAAATCATAATAGCACCAAAAGAAAATATTATATTCTTCCAAGGATTGCAATAAATAAATACAATGTTACAAGCTAGTTGTTAAAATTCAATTCAGTTCATTAAACCCTATGTAAGCTCTGATATTGAACAAGGAAGCACACAGTGGGCCATAAGGTTGTGAACAATAACCTAGGAAGGGAGAACCAAAAATAAGAACATGTTCAAATGGTGAAGGTATCCACAATCTGTAAGAAGCTATATGTAATAATAATGGGAATATGAAACCCTTACTTATATACCATAAAAAAACTAAATGATAGTTGGGCTACGTAAAATAAATTTTAATAATGTGAATACACTGGCAGAGGAAACACTTATACCTGTAGCAACTCTCTGTTGAGATTGTGGACACGATGCTAAGAATTAAAGTGAGGTAAAACATTACCATTCACTGAATTGTACCCCAAGACCTCAAAATAATTTAAAAAATATCTTGTTAAAGGGGGGAGGAAGTGGGAAAGCATCCAAATTACCTTGAATACATAGTCGTGAGACCCATTACTCATGTAGTACCAGAATTTTCATGACTCCTAGCCTTTCGGAGAACTGGAAAGTGGAACACCAAATTATAATAAGAGTTGGAAATTTGTCTTGAAATTAGAATTGAGTGGGAAGTGATAAAGAAACTAAAAATGGATATGCATCAGGGCTTTAGTTGAATATGTTCAAACCAAAAATCTCAAACTTGGAAACGCAAATGGGATCGGCGACGGAGCGAAGGGTGTGCGGGTAGTTACCTCTTAACCACCTTGATCGAATATTGACCGTCGGATTGGAACCCTAGACCATCAATGGTGGAGATTGTGTCCATATTACCATAGCGCGATGGTGTGACAACTGAGTTCGAGAAATTTCTCCATAGAAATACAGTCCTCGCTTTATAAATAATCCAGGCAAGATAGGTGGAAGGATGTTTAGACCAGGAAAGTATAACAATTTTCTACGTCAGACTATATATATATATATATATATATATATATATAAAAGTTTAGAGCATTTAAATAATGATACACCACTAATTGTCAATGCCGACTATGCAATATGTATGATCAAACCCATCATTATGATATTAATTCGATAAAATTGCAAGTAGTTATTGGAAAAATTATATATATAGAGGACATGAGGCTTATGACCTTGCCTTTTACAAAGAGTTAATTTGAGGCTAGTGAAGTGGAAAATGTATATATATAAAAAATGTTATTAAGGGATGTTACAATTTCAGTTTATAAATTTTAGAGCTTTAGCATTGAAAAAATAGTCAAATTGAAATATTTATTTAAAAAATTACATTCTAAATATTTTGGAGATTATATTGATTATGTTGAGAGGCGCTCTACAACCATGTATTGAGTAGATGTTAAGCATAAATGTTTAATATTTAATATTTAAAAAATTTAATTTAATGTTAATGTTGGCCCTAATTAAAAATATAATATAATTAGGCTAAAAATTGCATAAATAGCTATAAGTTACATTGGTCAATGCTAAATGAATAATAGTTGATAGACAAATTATCCTATATTCTTTTTTTAACAATAACTAATAAATTTTGATGTAAAGTAGAAAAGTCAATTGCGTGGTCAAGCAAAAGAACTTGCATAAATTTTGATGGGTAGTATCCAATATTAATTCTAAACATTTACAATTTTACTTCTACATAAGAGCCGAAGAAAAAATAAACAATGGTGGGAAGTAAATTCCCTAAGTATATATTTTCACAAATTCTTCCTATCCATTTTCTATGCAAAGGCTTGCATAAATTATGGTGGGAAGTTATTGATAAGACATGTTATTTACTTGAATATAAGTTATTTTCAAGTCTTTTATTTTTGGATGGTTTTCTTGCAAATATTAGGAATAAAAAATCCCTACACAAATATCTAAAAATCATGCATGAATATTGCAATAATATACATTACTTGTGGCATAAAATATATAAGGAGGTTATCCACATGTCATTATATATATTTTTTAAAGTTTAAGATTATAATTTTCATTGGTCAATGACAATCTAATAGTTATCAATAGAAAAATATACAAATAGATTGGGACTAGTCTTTAAGTGTGACTTCTTGGAGTTTCTCGCAAATTTCTAGGAGGAATCTGTAAAAAACATTTGTGGAAAAATCTTGACTTGTGTTGTTTAAACAGATTTTTTGAGTGCACATATGGATTCAAAACCCTCAAAAGCTGATAAAAATGAAACCCATTATAGGCAAGTTCACCTTTCATATAATCATACGAGCCTGCAACCTCAAAATTATTATCAAAGCTGCAGATTCATAGACCCGAACTCGATCTTGGGACATATGGGTTATGGGCCCACTGCACTTCTACTACACCACTTCCAATGTTTATATATATATATCGGAAACACTTTAATTCATTCTCAATCCTTTCGCATCATATATCTGAGTTCCAATGCCTTAATAATTTACCTTTGAAATAGTGTTTTAAAACTTCCAGGAACATTTGAAAACCTTTGAAAATGGTTCGGATTTCACACATTTAAATAAACTTTATTGCAATCATTCATCAGTCCATACCTTGTCGTAAAAACCGTGCAACTCTCAATACAAACGCCGTCGAATCTCCCTTATTCACAATCGAATGACAATCACATTCAATCAAACCCCGATCTTTAACACCCAAATGTTATGCGACACTGGTAGTATTGCACTCATGGCATGTCTAATTGGATTGCATTCCAATTGAATGAAACCACCTTTGGCTCAAACGTTGCGCAAGACCAGTGGTTTCGCACCAAACTCGCTCAACCTTCAAATTTGGTTTGAATTCCAACTGCATTCTTTGCAAATTAACTGGGTTTTCGTTTCACAAAACCGCTTCCTCGTCAATCTTCATCCAAACACATTTGAACACAAATGTTTGTTGTACTCCAGGATTAATTTCAGTTTCACTTGGAAACTTCCATCTCTGTTCCGTAACTCGACAAGTGTGGTCGAGTTATCACTATGATCTAAACAAAGATCACAGAGTTCTTCGTTCCCTTTCGAATCAATTACACAAGGCTTAAATATATTTAGTCTGCCATAATCTTTGATAATTCATGACATGATATTTTATTTACTTGATCGCCATCGACCCTTATAGTGGTCGATGGTCGATCAACAACTCATAAAACATGATTAAGATCATAAAACTAAAACAAACATAAACCATATTCATACACCAAAAATCCACATAACAAGTAATTATATTATATACACAATATCACAGATATTCCAAGGCATTTCAGCCTCAGTACAAATCCTCACGCTAATACATTGTGCTCACTCGCTCCCTTTTTCTCACACAATACAGACTCGCTTATAAAGACTTAAAAAAGCGTGAATCAATTAAGATCCACAAGATTTCTTTTGAAATCGCTCAATAGAATCAGTTAAGATCCACAATATTTCTCCTGAAATCACTCAACAGATTTATCATAAATCTTTCGTTACATAAATGACGGATAATTATAGTTTAATTAACGCTTATCATTCGAGCAAATTTAGAATTTGTTTTAACAAATTTTGCCCTGTTTTTCCAATGCCTGTCGGCATTTTCTCTCTTTCAACTTCGATTTCCATCTGTTCAAATTCCCCTGCATCAAAAACCCCTTGGGTAAATTCGATTGTGAAGAGTTCACCTGTCAAAATTGTGATGTCAATGAATCCCTACCAGATTCTAGACAAATTAGGTTCAAAAATGAATTAGAAAACTTTCCCAAAAGTCACACATAAATACTATTCAATGATAAATCATTTATTCATTGAAAAAAAATTTAAAATTTTCTAGATACATAAAACAACACAATGTAGGGATCATCTCACCTTTATAACGAATAATATACCATCACAACCAAACTATGATTCAACATCCTCAAAAACCCCTGGGGCACTTCAATTGTGAAGAGTTCACCTATCAAACTTTTGATTTCAATGATTCCCTACTAGATTCTAAACAAATAAGACTAGAAAATAAACCGGTAAACTTTCCAAAAAGTCACATTTAAAGGCTACTCAAATCAATTTAAAGAGTCATGCCTTGGCATGGACTAATAATGATTTGATAACCATATTTAAATTTAATTAATAATCACATAAAAACTTAATACTTACAATATAACAATTTTATAAACCATGTATATCCAACCCCTCTTTACCATGGATATTATTAACTTATAAATAGGTTTTTATACAATACCATGGGTCAATACCATGGATTATCAATACCACATGCCAAAAAGCATAACTCAATTTACAATAAAAAATTAAAATATGAAATATTTTACACATTACATATAACATAGATTACATAGAGTGAAAATTATCCATCATATGGATGTAGGTGTGAGAGAGAGGAGGCAGAGAGGGGGGGAGAGATGAGTGAGAGAACGAGATAGTGATAGAGCTACAATATGGAGAGAGAGAGAGAGAGAGAGAGAGAGTGATGGGGATGAGAGATACAAAGGGAGTTGTAAGAGTGAGGGAGAGAGGGCAATGAAGAGAGAGAAGAGGGGAGGGAGAGGAGAGAAGGAGGGAGAGAAACAAGGATGGATTTTTAGGGGTAGGAGAGGGAGGGAAGAACAAATACATAGAGAGAAAGAGGTAGAAATTGATGGAGTGATAGGGGAGAGGTGGAGAGATAGGGAGAGAGGATCGGTGGGAAGCCAGGGAGAAGGAGAGGAGAGAGATAGGAAGACATAGAGATGGAGTTTGGGATATAGTGATAGAGTTAGAGGGTAGAGAGAGAGAGATGGGGGGAGAGACAAACGAAGGTGGGATAGAAAGGGAGATAAATGAAAGAAGAAAGGAAGTAATTGAGAGAGATAAGGGGAGAGGGAGGGAGAGAGAGATGTATTTCGAGGGGTAGAAGAACAAAGACATAGAAAGGTGGAGTTGGGGAGATAGAGGGAGTGACAAGAGACAAATAGAGAGAGAGAGAGTGATTGAGAGAGGAAAGGAAGGATAGGAGAGAGAAGGATAGGAGAGAGATATGGGAAAGAGATAAAGGGAGACACGAAGATGGAGGGAGGAGAGAAGAGGAGAGAAATAAGGAGATAGGGAGGGAGATAGTGATAGAGTTGGCACTACAAGAAAAAAGCACATTGGTGAGGGGCGAAAATGGTCACCATAAGCTCATTGGTGAGGGTCAAAAGAGCCTTCGTCACCAAAAATTAAACGTCACCAAAGGTGGCATCGCCGAAAGTATAGGTGTTGTGGTGACATTCAAGGTTCATCACCAATAATGATTTATAGTGACGGATAGTGACCGTCACCATTTCATATGAGTAATGGTGACGGAAAATAGCCTCCATCACCAAAAAACTGAATGTCACCAAAGGTGGCATCGCCGAAAGTATGTGTTGTAGTGACATTCAAGGTCTGTCACGAATATTAATTATAATGATGGAAAATGACCGTCACCATTTCATATGAACAACAAATATTTTTTGTGATGGACCTTTCATGGTCGTCACTATTGGTGCATATATATGGCGACGTTCATTTACCGTCACCATAAACTCATTGGTGACATCAAGGTCCGTCATGAATAATGACTATAATGAAAAAAAGTGACCCTCACCATTTCATATCAACAACAATGATTTATGGTGACGGGCCTTTAATTGTTGTCACTACTGATGCATATATATGGTGGCGTTCGTTGACTGTCACCATTTCATATTTTGGTGAGGGTCGAAAAATGTCACCATAAGCTCATTGGTGATGTTCAAAAGAGCATCCGTCACCAAAAACTGATCTTCGTCATTCGCTATGAATATCAGGGCACGATGGAATCGAACCACCAACCTCCTACACAATAAAGCAGGTGCTCTTCCATTGAGCTAGCACCCTTTAAAGAATTATACTTTAAACTAGCAACTGCCCCTAAAGGAGAAAAGATACACCAAAGGAATAAGAACCAAGAAAACTGAAAGAATTCAGTGTCCTCAACTCATTCAAAGTTCAAATTGAAGTAGATTTTAGATGGAAAGCCTAAAACCAGCTAAGTAGTTTACAAGTTAACATTTTGGATATAACTTTTGTTCGATTTATATGACAAGTTATGCCATAACCTTGAAACTAGTTCCTTAGCTAAAAGACTTTCTTAAGTCAACAATGACAAAGAAAAATAGTCATGGCAAGCAAAATTCTCTTGTTTTTTCTAATGAGGGTGCATGTAACTTAATAAAGGTTGTATGAGAGTGTCAAACCATAAACAATTTCTCTAAAACATGGAAATGACAAAGTCTTGTTAAGCAACAAAATTTTAATTGAATGTATGAAAAGCATCGAGCTAAATGATATAATTAAACTAAATGTAACTGTAAAAAAAATGAAATTTCCATCATATACCATCTGGTTTGGTTAGTTCTTCAGGAAAAGAAACTGCAATTGCATGATCCAACTCCTCATATTGATTCTGTAATGGACCATCCTGAACAAAAATGTCCACATACAACAATCAATGTTATCGTATTGGTAAGACTTTTGATATAATCTATCAAAGCATGTACTACGTAGGAGAATAACTGGAAAGCACAACTAGAAATTTGAATCACAACATAACAATATAAAAGAACATGCAACGGGAAAGGAACAACTCCACAGTTTGAGAAAAATTAACAATCCATGAACCTGTTCTTATATATTGATATAGATAACGAAATAGAAATCTAGATTTATGAAATTCAAGTATGACACAACAATGTCTTGAAAAAATATCAACATGTAAAATAGTAATTTTTTCATTTGGATTTACCTTGCAGAACCTAAGGAAAACGTTTCCACAGAAACAGCCAATAAACATAACAACATGGACCTCAGAATCAATTGTGCAAGGGATAAAATATGAAGGTAAAGCACTATAGAAGTATTCAAAGCAAATGATGAAAAGCGTATCTAGAAATAATTGAGAACCCTCTAAAGTAAACCGCACATTTATCATCATGACTAGTACACTTGCAAAAAATGATCAAAATAAATTATGAACTATTCCACCAAAAAACAGTGAATTTTTCCACTAAAATATAGTTTCAAATTAATCACTAGCATGATGCTAACTTTGTTAGAGCTAACAAATAGAAGATTGAAGTTTAAAAGACAATACACGCTGATGAATTAGGGATTACCGTGGCATTAGAGGCCACATGCCAAATTACATTATCATTTCCAAATGCACCCCTACGTAGTGTCCATCTGACACTTTGTGACTTGATCCTTTAAAAGGCTTGCTCAGCCACTTCATCATTCGAGATTTATTGTGATTATGATGTTACAATGTGACCTGCATGTCCCAAATAACATGAGCCAACAATGAAAACCATAATTAAATTATTATGCATTACTAATTTAATCCTTGAAAAGACGAAAAACATTAATCCAAAAAAGAAAATGATAAGGTTCTCATTAACCAGCTATTATATTTACAGATATGGCAGAATTTTTGATTGGTTTCTTCAGAATTTAAAGCATTTTACTATTTCTCTTAAACATATGAAAAGGCACTAAAATTACCAAGGTCATATTTCAACAAAAATCTTGCAGAAAATAAAATCGCAACTATGAAGATATTATTGCAAAAATCTTGCAAAAAATCAGATTGCAACTATGAAGATATTATTACAAAATCTTGCAGAAAATCAAATTGCAACTATGAAGATATTATTACAAAAATCTTGTAGAAAATCAGATTACAACTATGAAGATATTGTTCAAAATTCTAAAAATTATAGTAATAAAATCCATCTTCAACATGACTTAACATTTTATATCATATTAGACAAATTTTGAGTTAGGGAACAAGTACAAGGTTCAGAGTTAAAATATTTGCGTCAAGGACAAGGAGATATCATATACAACTTTCTGATTTGAGGTGTATCACTAGAGAACATAGTCTTGAGTCTTAAACCAGTACTTAATGAGGGACATCTGGAAATAAATGGGAACAAAATGTGAATTCATCCCTCATGAGTCATGGCAACCCACAAACAACTCCTGAGGCTTTACAACCACTGCAGCTACACCCATCACACTACCTTTTTAGGTTGAATTGTCCACACCTGAGGCTTTGCAAGTTGCAACCACTCCAGCTGCACCCATCACACCACCTTTATAGGTTGAATTGTCCACATGTCCTAATCCACAGAAGATGTAGTTAAATAGTCTATTGTACTGAATTGCACAGCTTTTGCCCACAACTGACCTTAAGTCCTTGCATGTGATAAGTGCACCATACATGTATCATGGGAGCCACAAAACCTGTAAACACAATTATCCATGAATTCTAGAATGGGGAGGATGTAACTGGCAAGAACAAAGTTGGGACAAATGCTCCCTTGCAATGAAATTCTAGATGTGACTCCTCATGAACAGAGAGCCATTCTTATCAAAATATTCTAAGAGAAACGTGTTTTAAAGCTAAATGGATACAATTCATTAACCGCCCTGCCATCCTACCATGTCATATCACCTTAAGCACCCCCCAATACAGTGACTCCCTTGGTAGAAAAGGTGAAATAACTAAATAAGTTTTCTCAAAAATGTAAAAAAAAAATCTAGATATGGGAAGAATACACCAATGCCCAACAGGCTTGGGACTAGCAGTTAGTGGTGAGGAGTTTCACACCTTTGGTCAAGATTCCATTCTCACAGGCTTCACCCATGGGGGTTAGGAAGGGATTGAACTTATGGCATTGGGAGGTGATGAACCATGTGCATATATTGCAAACCCAAGCTTACCCTCATTCCCCTTAAGGCAAATACTGTTGACCAAGTTCCATTCACATAGCCTTTACCCAGCATGTGGAGGTAGTTATTGAACTTACGCCATCAAGAAGTGATTACACTTGTGTACATGTTATGGACCCAGGGCTACCCCGTGTTCTCCTTAAGGCCTGCCAAAATATGTTTGTCAAGCATGTTGTGATCAAGTGGTAAATCAAATATGTTATCATTATGGAGACTCAAGTGTAATCTCCCCTTAAGAACATGATGTCATGATTTAATGTTGTCAATTTGTGTTATCGTCTGATATCTCCTCGATAACCAAGCCTAGGTAGTTGGTCCTAGGAAATGTCCTACATAATTTTGATGAAATAGATACACCTTGGTCATGGCATTTAGTCCTAAGGTAGGCCCACTTTGTTAAGAAAGGCTTATTTACTAACCAGAATAAAAGGGGATGAATATGTCAATGAATAAATGAATAAGAGATGGGATAATAACATATGAAGAAGGTTCAAATTTGGCACATACTGAAAATTATATTTGTTAGGCCTAAAATCATGCAATCCATGCATAGAATGGTGTACCAAATAAAGCACTGGAATAGAATGTACATCATACCATGTTTAAACCTAGGAAAGTGCAGAATCCTTCCTGTTCTACTCTAATCAAGAGAGTCCACATCTTAAAGAGCTCCTCATTGATTTGTCAGATAATTTTATTCTAATGGGAGTGGATGTGAAGAAACTGCCTTGAAAAACATTCCAATGAGAAGACATACATGTGGCACAGCAAACCATAGAATTTGGTCAAATGAGCACATTTCATGGAAACATTTTGGCTAGGAGGATGTCAAAAGGCATAACGCAAAAGCTCTCTCCATTGTAAAGGCATGGATGTATTAATGGGAAATTCCCCTATGAGCCTAATTGAATATATACTGGAGAAAGAAAGTTCAAGGATTTCTTTTGTAATATGAGGTTCATGATTGAATCCATATTGTTGTTTTTCTATTGCTGGAAATTCATTAAAATTTTCCCACAAAAGTGCAATAGCATAGAAAAATGGAGAAATTAACCATATACATGGGTGCACACCTTGATTATTTTTTATATAATGATAGTTTTTCTCCTTAATTTCCATTCATCCTCCCCCTTATGGACTGTATCATATTCTTTGAGTTTATCTTGGATCAAATTATTTGTAGCTATGTTTTTTAAGGTGATGTCCTTATGAAGAATGAGCTTCTGGAATGCAAAGCCATGGCCATATTGTTTAAGGAAATGTCCTTACTAGGGCAATGTACTCTCATCCATTGGTACTCAAGGAAGTAATTTGCAGTCCTCAACATTAATCTCTTTTACAATGTCAAAGGTGACAATCCTCCTCATGGGCATTAATCATTAAAAGACAAGTTCCCAAACCATTAAGTATCCTACCGTGCAATATGTCATCTTTGAGTCTGGCAAAGTCAAACTTGATCACCAATACCGTGCTTGCAGGTCTTTGGAATGGGAAATTTTTCAGGTTAGCCTCTATGATATTTTTTTTTCATGTCATGTTTGATGGGACACCTAGTGATATTGCTCACCAACACCATCTCCTACCTTGATTTATTCTCCCATGGGCCAAAATATTCTTTCCGTAAGACCAACTTTGTTTTCTACTTATTATTTTCATAGTGCCAAAATGTCCACTTGCATGAAAAAATGCATGCCATGTACATAAATTACAAACCTGATCGATGATAAGGAAAAGGGGTTATCCTATATGCCATGAAACATCATATTCCATACTTATAATGCACCCCAAAGTGTCAAAATCGCATGCCAGGTGGAAAATTTGCATTCTTCGCGTTAAAATTTGTGTTACAGCCTGACTTGATTGCACACAACCTCCTGCAGATGTACCTAAGGAGAAGCCATAAAATATAGTGCTATATTATTTCTCCTTGTGCATCTTCCTACACTTCCATAATTCTAATTTACACCTTCAAGTGAGGGTACTAAGTCTACCAAAATGATTTCACTATCTTATGCTAAGTGCAAGTTGTCCTTAGTAACATGCATGTCTAGGGCTCAGTAAAGATCAAAATTACGATTTTCAATTTTTTGTGCGGTTCTTAGAAAATTATTGATCTTTTTACATCATTAGAGTTTCACTTCCAATCCAAGAAGCCACTACTATGCAAAAATATCGTAAAACTGCCAAATTACACAACATGAGAAATCAGGCTAGGGTGCCTTCAGAATTCTATATGTTAGAAGATACATGAGCACATATGGTGAAATATAGAGGTTGATAGATAGAGCATTCCATAGTATTCAACCCTACACAATCAAATTCCCAAGAACAATCTCCAATTGTTAGTTGCTAAGCATTAGCCATAGCAATTTGTTTGGTCTGGTGCTTTTCTCCAACTCTAGAATCACATGCAGGCTTAAAATAAATTTCATAGCATGTTCTCGTTATAAATCCAAATTTCAATTCTTGAAGTCTATGGTCTGTTGAAGCAACTAAACACAAATAAAAGAGACAACTTTACATGGAATCAAAGGTCTAAGAATTAATTATCTTATTTTCAACCATGGCATTACCTTAACAGGAAAGCGAGCCTAAATCTTGTCACTGCGAGCTTCCATGACTTCCTTTAAAATCATAAGCCCCAAGCCTCGAATGATGTCAGCTATTTCAAGGAAGAGCCCCCGCTCCTAATAAAGCATCTACAATATTGGTGAAAACCAGCACAAGATAATGTTAAACCATGTCTCAAAATAACAAAAATAAGTTATTGAGAGCATATAAAAAACCTATTAATCTAAGAATTTAATTGACCTCTATAAGCAATATAATTTACCTCTATGGCTGACTTATGTGAAACTGAGCTCTATATATATATATATATATATCAACTAACATATACAATTATATGTGTGTGTGCACTGTGTATGTCAACTAATATATTAAATCAGAATAATATAGTCTTTTATTAGATGCAATATATGTATTTATATTTTTTTTAAATTATACATCTAAGCTATATAATAATAGAGATAAGTATCCCATTAATATCCACTTAACACAAGTCTAACTTATGCTAAGGCCCTTTGTTGATGAAGTGAAGCCAACTCTGGGAGGTCAAACAACTTCCCTCACACATGCACATAAGGGCTCTACACTTGTCGAGGTTTGAACCTGGGTTGTTTTCATGTTGCCCTCCCATCCCTCACACTAAACCACATCCCGTTGCAAGTATTAGGATGATGTTAATTTGTATTAATATGTTTTTTTATATAGTATAAATCTATCTCAGCTGGCTAATGTATGCTAAAGAATATCAATAACTGAAGCATATGTTGACAAGCATCAGTTTACTACGTAACACCATCATGATAAGCACCATTCAATGGAACTTCAACAAGAGTGGGGCAATGATCCACATGCATGGGAGGTGATGGGCAGACCAAATTCCACAATTAACTTTTATGTTTGATAGTGCTGACAGAGTTGAACATGTAATAAGACTCCAACTGCCAAACCTTGCGAAATTAAAATAAATGGAAAACATGAATGGTAATATAACAAAAAAAAAATTTATTCATCCCTTGTATTGGAAGGAATTTGTGTGATGTAGAGTATGCAGAGAGAGTTTGGAATTGCTGCCGACAATGATTTTCTCCATCTTTTTTAAGAGAGGTTTGCACAGAGTAATGGATGCCAACATCCTGGAAACAAAAGTAAGTATAGACAGTTGAGGGTGGATAGGGTAAAAGATAAAATAGAACACCTTGCATTGCACTGGATTTTGTGCATCATCTTCCTGCACTTAATCAGAGTTGATCTCTACTCCTGCAGGAAAACTGCATCATGTGCATCAGATCTTCAGAATGTTTAAATGTGCATTGATGTGAATTAGCTTGAGAATCAGATGTGGAAGGATCGCATCCAACTTAGGCGCATTAAGGAGCAACGGAAGGGGAAATATCACAGCGACACAGCAAAACAGAGACAGTCACAAGAACAAGCCCAAAGGAAAAATATGCCTCAGGCAGAGGATGGTATACTGAAGTACATGTTGAAAATGATGGAAGTTTGCAAAGCACAAGGTTTTGTATATGGCATCATTCCTCAAAAAGGAAAGCTTGTAAGTGGAGCCTCTGACAATATTAGAGCATGGTGGAAGGAGAAGGTCAGATTTGACAGAAATGGCCTTGCTGCTATCACCAAATATCAAGCAGAACATGCAATACCTGGAGCAAATGAGAGTAACATGGTTATGGCTCCTACCCCTCATACTCTTCAGGAAATTTAGGGCGCCACTTTGGGTTTTCTTCTTTCTACCCTTATGCAGCACTATAATCCGCCTCAGTGGAGGTATCCTTTAGAAAATGGTATTTCTCCTCTTTGGTGGCCTACTACTAATGAGGATTGGTGGCCACAATTAGGCTTGCCAAAAGGACAAGGGCCTCTGCCTTATAAAAATCATCATGATCTGAAAAAGGCTTGGAAGGTGGGGGTTCTTACTGTTGTTATCACATGTCACCTGATATAGCCAAAATTCACAAACTTGTTAGGCAGTCAAAGTGCTTGCGGGAGAAGATGACAGCTAAATAAAGTGCAACTTGGCTAGCAATTGTTAACCAAGAGGAAGCATTGGCTCGCCAGAAAAACCCTAATGCTTGTCCACCGACCAGTGCTGCAGTGACTACGCATGCTGGGTCTCTGACATTAAGCAGCGGCAGCGAGTATGATGTTGAAGGCTTTGAAGATGATCCGAACTCTATTTATACAAATATTGATGTGCATGATTGCAAACCAAAGGACTTGGATATCTTAAGTTCCAAGGTACAGGAATGAAAACCACAAGACTTTGACCATTTGAATGTAAGTATTTCAAATGAGGGAGTTTCAACTTTTCAGGTAGGAGATAATGCAGATTTTATCAAAAAAAGAAAGTTACCACAGGAATCTCCATTGGAAGATCGAAAGGTCTATACATCTCCACATGAACAGTGCCCATATCATGAGCGCCAACTTGAATTTTCATATCAAATCTTAAGAAATGCCCATCAGTCTACTTGTGCATATCATAGTTATTAAAACCGGAACCGGTGACCGAACCGGTGGACCTAATGAACTGGGTTTCGAACTGGAATCGGTCTAACCGGTAGCGGTCAGATCTCAATGAACCGGTTTAAAAAAAATACATTAAATAAATATTTTTTAATAAAAAAAACTATTTTTAAGATTTTCAACCATGATTCCAAGCCAATAGAGACAAAATATGCAAAGTTTTCTCATTTATATACCATGCAAAGGTGAATATATCAAAATGGCGTCGTGCATAGGAGTATGCTGAAGCCTGTATAGAAGTGGCGAAGGAGATGGATGTTGGCGTGGTAGATCTCTGGAATGCTATTCAAAGAACAAAGGACTGGGAGACAGAATGTCTGAGGTAAATTCATTTCATTTTCCACTTCAAGCAGATGTGGAGAATCGGCAGACTAATAACAAATTTGCAGATACATCTGAAAGAATTAGTATTAGTATACCGAACTCGCTGAAGATCAACTCAGTGGGCCTTGTGTTTCACCATTTTTTCAGATTAATTCATAGGATAATGCATACATAAAGTAGTGAAATCAATATATGGGGGCATCAAATAATTCTAAGAAAAATTGGCTTTAGAGTTTCAATCTGGTAATGCGACTTTGTCATAGTGATAATGACGAAAAGTTTTCATGCTGGTAGTGGTAGTTTGGTATAGTGTAAATTGATAAATGGTTTCACCAGACACATTGAGTGTTGATTTTAAGTATATACGTGCTATGGGAGATGTGTGGAATATAAAGTTTTACTAAATGGAGTCCATTATACATATTACAGAGTTTGATATCCTTTTATTCATGTGGTTCATGGTTGGGCCACTAACTTCCACTAACTAACTAGATTTTAATGACACTTTATTACCTAGTTCATCGCATTGATGTGTTTACTACTTATTAACTCGATTCCTAATATTATTGGAGTATGTTATCACACAATATCACACCAAAGGATGAAAATTCCTCACACCTAGATGGAGACATGTGAAACTAGGATGTTGGAAATTGTCGCCTCACCAACACTCCTTTGCACTTTAGACAAAGGGTATACCCAAGTCAAGGGAGACTTCCCTATGGTTGCTAGGCTCACTTTGTGTATTATGAAATGGGAGTAAAGAGAGCTCAACAAAAAATAAGAAATAAAATTATAATAAAAGGGCATAGAGATAATGAATGAAAAGGAAATTCCAATGCCTTGTTGCTAGGGCTATGGAGGCCATGAATGCAGTCTAGGAGGGCTATTAATTTAATGGTTAGGGGCTATAGGTAGACAGAATTATATTCTCTATTGCAACTCCTAACTTGGTAAGCAAGAGATCACCAAGAAGATGCGAAGCGATTCACATTAGGACTATAGCCTCAAAATCTAGCAGGCCTTTTGTAATATCCCCACTAAAATGTGCCTAACCTTATGATTTTTCTTTCAAGAATTTTTGCAAACACTTACAGAGAAACATTTCATTAAATACTTTGGAGGAAAATAGAGTGAAACTTATAGAGACATTTTTACAAATATATGGCATGTATCTTATATAAAACCTTGTTCAACATATAAACATGGTAATCTTCCTTGAATAACAATCGAATTTGAGGCTGCATATAGAACAGATTTGCAAGGCATGAGATATCAAAGAAAAGAACCTCAAGAGATTAAATCCTTATTTTGTATATCTACAGGGAAGCCTAACCAGCTACAAGTTCAAGGAAAAGTGGGTATTTTTCCATTTGAGAAGGAAGGACAGACGACATCCAATGGTAATGTGAATCTTAATCCTCTTGGCACTACAAGTTCAGCAATTCCAACTGGTAATCAACAGCCTATCAATGAATTACTTACTTATATGATGGGTTGCATCAGAATAATACATCAACGCTAGGGAACCTTAAGATGATGAATTATCACAATCGGCTTGAAGTGAAAATACACCCTGCTTCACAGGGTGGAGAAATTTTCAAAATTACGCCCGATGATAACTTCTTTGGGCAAGGAGTCAGTGCTGGAAACAATGATTACAATTTGGGTTCAAACATCCATCTGGTAATGAGAGAGGGATTAAACCTTGATCAAAGCAGGGTCTACGATCAACCTTTTATACATCATTTCCAGGAAATGAATGGAGACATGAAATTTGTCTCTGCATATAACAATATTCCAATTGACTATGCAGTCCTAGAGACGGTTTCTAAATATGATAATTCAATATGGTATTTTGGAGCATGACAAGAGTTATTATAAATTTCTCATCATGGTACTTCTGAAACTATATTCTACAAGGACTTCTAATGCTATTATAGTTCCCGAATCATAGCATTATAGGACCACTCTTACAAACAACTACCTGGAGTCATTTTTATTAGATAGAAACCTATAGAGGGAAATCGTCATCTGTATGGGCACTTTCATGTAAAGAAATGGCAATTCAAGAAGATGATGACCCATCATCTGTATGATTTGTGCATGATGATTTAGGTTTTTGCTGTGTATTTGGTTTGGAACTTGTGAAAGAATCCTTAATTTCTTATGTATGTTACTGTGTAGTTCGTCACAAGTTTGTCTTCTATAGTCAGAGAATTTAGACACATGGAGGTGAATCAAATGGAATTGTGTTTGATCGTTTATTTATTCTATGTGCATGAATTTATTTCATTATGATATGACACTTGATTATCTGAATTGATGTGCTAGATAAAATTTGTGGTTTGCTGAATCTACTTCTTTTGGAAAGCAGCCAAAGAAAACCAAAACAATTTCTCTCCTTTTGGGCTGTGGAGGCTAAGGGAGATTTAGTTAAGGCTCAATTGTCTAGTGCATCCCTTTAATCAACATGTTTATTGGAGGACCCCTAATACTCTTCTAAAACTTATTTGAAGGAGCTACTATAATTTATATGTAGGTAAAATTTATAATTGTTAGTACATGTGTCATATAAAAATGTATTCGAATTATAATATAGGAATTGACCTTGTACATTGATAAAGTTGCTTAATGGTGATGTTAAATTTTTATAATTGACTTGTCTAGCTGCTTTCGATGTCTATTCAACAATAGGGTCTTTACTGTAATGTCTTTTAAATTTATTGGCTACTTTCCCTGTCTATTCAACAATAGGGTCTTTACTAATGAACACACATAAAATAGCACTAGCACAAGATGATATTCCAATGCTGCCAAAGGATGCATACTTTTGTATCTGTATCTGATATTCCTGATAGTGTTTACAACCATAAGAAGTGTTTTTGATGATTTGTTAGAATCTGCTAGCATATTTTGACATTTATGTAGATATTTGGCTTAGATTCATACACCATATAGACATTGGCGAGAGCAGAAATAATAAACCCTCGATCCACCAAAGCGCCACTTCTATGATCCCATATTGATGGCCATCATCTGTCCCTAGGGCTGAAGAAAAGACAAATGAGAAACAATGTACTCATTTCCAGGGAAAACAGACTGCACAGTCTGCCCGCTAACATCAGTGAAATTTACTGGAACCACAGTATCTAAAGATAAAGAGTTAATAGTAGCAGTGGTCAGATGAACTGGAGAAGTAAAAGCAGCTGGTTTTCTTCTGTGACTCTTGTAAGAAAGTAGTTTAGCAATTTGCAACTGAGTATTCATGATAATCTCAGACCGTCTAAGATCTAATTTTGCTCGCTTTTCCTCAGATTCAACACGCAACCTTTCAGCATCTTTATAAATATCCATCTTCGTGTGTTGCAGCTTTAAGATGGAGTCTGAAAATGATTTAATACTTGAAGCAACAAAATCACTACTCCTATTTCCAAATTTTCCCTTATTTAGACAAGTTTCTTTTGGTCTAAGGTTGGGTCCAAGACAATGATTAGGGATACAGCTAGCTACAAGTCTACATCCAGGGGCACTGGTATCACTTTCAGGAAGTATACTAGGAAAATTCTCATTTTTTTGCAATAACTGGTTTGAGACGTCCTTCTCACGCTAGCAGATAGATACAGGGAATCGATCTAGTCAGTGGTGTAATTGAAAACATCAATTCAGCTCCAGTTACTCCAACATCAATCAAATTGCATCTGCATTCGCCGAATCTGGATACATACCGAACTTGGCAGGTACAGGGTTTAATATTAAATCCATTGTACATTCCTATTTCCCTGAATTGTATCCTATCATGGTATTCTTGGGCCAGCCCTAGATATTTCTTTTAGCTTAAAGCGGTGGTGGAATTGGAACTTCAATTGAGGGCCAAACATCAAAGCAACTCCGGTTACTCTAGCATCAATAGTATCGCATCCGCCAGAATTGCAGAGCTGTCGATAACCCCCTCTACTAGACACACACCGTCGCAGTCTAGGCAAGCAGCACGTGTGATCAAATTCTCTCAGCTTCAGTGTTTCTTAAGGCCTATGAAAGGAAAGATAAGGGAGCCACAGAAGTGGGGAGCAGAGTAAAAGGAGCAGCAGCCTGCGAAATAGATTTGGGTTTTCTCTTCGACTGTAAGGTTTGATTCTTGGTCACTCATATCTTTCACCAATGCTTCTTTATCTCTCGAAACATTGAATAATCGATGTAGTAGAGAAAGTCCTTAGTTTGACTCTACAGAGATCTGTCCGCCATCTACCACTCATTCACGCGATTGGAGATTGTCCACCGGCTGTTGCTCATTCACGCATGGAATCTTGCTATGAAAGCGCATGGACGAGAGTTGTGGGTTTTCAGGTAAAGTGCTTGTCATAACTCCTCAGCGAGTACCGATTTTTAGGTCTGCTTTGGGCCCTGGCCCATGTTGTTGGCACTAGTACGTCTCTCTGGTCTGTTTTCTCCTCAACGATGAGAGATTCTTCAAGAGCTCTTGTGGAAGTGCAGGGATCAGTCTTCAGCAGTGTTATTTCGCTTTCAAGATGCAGATCTTCGTTAATGATGTCAACACTATGACGCTTGGATCCCTAGGCACCCAACCACAACAACATGATCAACCGCAGGTGACTACGCCGTCACAAACTCCTACCAACATAGACATAAGTGTCGAAGACTTCTTTCAAATCTTGTCAGAACCATCACCTTTGCCCGATTATGGATTTCGATGTGACAACAGGGCTTTTCAAGAACTATTTGGAAACCCTTGAATCCTCTAACCAGGCACTAAAAAGAGATGTCAATGAACTCAAGAACAAAGTAGTTTTAATGGAAGGAGATAATGGTTCACTGAAGTAGTTGTTGATGGACAACAAGGAGAAAGAAGTTCACCACCACCCCTCTAATGACACTCTACACGCTAAACTTCTCAATCTGAAAAGCAAATAGGAGGATATCAAAGCTCAGCAAGAGGCCTGTAAACAAGAAACAGAAACACACATCAACTCATGGGCACAGGTTGCTAGAGGAAGGGATACCCCCCTTGCTCCCCCTTTAGCCGCAGTTGAGGAGGTGGTACAATCTAAACTCATGGAATAACGCACTAGACAAGCGCAAGGATTGATCCTCAAAGTGAGAGGGCTTCATTTTCCTCTCACATCCCCAGACCCCATAGTGGTTGGGACCCTGCCGCTCAATGAAAAACTAGATCTCCAGGATGTGACCCTTGATAGGGCTTGGCTTGGGTACGATTCTGCTCTCTTTCTCCGGTTCAGGTTGGTATCTGATCGCCTTCGGGCTCTTATAGCTAAGAGAAAACTATTCTCACTTCCTAGTAAGATCTTCCTTGATGAAGATCTCACTAAAACACAAGTTGTTGAGCTCAAACGCTCAAGGGATTTGGTTACAGCAACACGCCAGGCAAGGAAATGGGAAGTTATCAAGAACCTCAAAGCAGTGATTCGAGACACTTTTCCACCTGGGTGGAAGCCCCATTTCAGGTCCTCCAAATGATAGGCTCGTTAGGGGAGGAAACAAGGGGCATCCATTTCCATCAGTTGTTGGAATAGGAATGGGTCTTTTTGGGCATCACCAGGTCTATTATATGATGCTCTTCGACTGTCAGGTATTTTATTCATCATCGAGACGCATGAGAGCCCTGTTCGACCTCTCCCAGACATTACAGGTTACCATAAGTTCTCAGCTTGTAGGTAGGAGACGAGGAGTTTCAATGGTATCAGAGGTTCTAGGGGAGTTTCTTACTTCATCAAATATTCCTTTTAGAGTAGGATTTCTTTGGTGGTTGCGGATGAGTTTGCGAGGTTTATTTGGGTTCGAGTTCGAGGGGTCTCTCCTCTCCCTAAGGACACTTACATTGTTGTTTGTTACTTCCCTCTTGCTTCTTCATCATATCCCATTCATAATGGGCCTAGCGGGGACCACTTTGTCAATTTGTATGTCATCATAGCCCAGTATTCGGCATTTGGGGAGGTTATTCTTCTAGGTGACTTCAACTCCCGCACTAGAGCCCTCCAGATCCCTCTTCACAATCGGTTTGAGGATGTTTATTGCATCTAGGAGATCGACCTAGAGTCAGTGGGATTTCACAGGATTTCTGATGATGCATTGGGGCCCCTTACCACCTATGGTCGACATATTTTACACTTGGGCGAATCTCAGGAGCTGTTGATTCTTAATGGCCTCCCACATTTTCCAAACTCCCGCTTTTTCACATGTTGACCTCATGGTGGAAGAGCAAGCGTTGTTGATTATTTCCTCTCTAGCCAGAACTTCCTTTCCTTCATTCATCACTTTTTTGTTTCCCCCATCCCCTTAGCTGACCATGCTCTTCTTTCTTTCTCTCTTCGTGCTAACAACCCCACCTCCACCCAAGGGCTCTCCACGTACTAATTTTCATTTTGATGAGGGTGACCCAGACATTTTCTCTTCCCACCTTCACCAAATGCTCCCCTCCATGGACAAATTCTCACTATTTGACTCCGCATCGACCAAGTACAACTGTCTCTCATCCATCATTTTGGATGTTGCCCTTAAGTCCTACCCCCACTCTCGTAAACCCTATTTCAATATGAATCAATGGTATGATGAGGAATGCAAAGCTCTCCGCCGCCAGCTTCGACATGCATTCATCCATACTCACCCCTCCTACCCCAATATCAAAGCCTCATATCATCGCCTCCTCCATCGCAAGAAACAGCTCTTTGTCTCCTAGAGAAGACGTGACTTGTGTACCTCTCTTGCTCACTCCCCTAAAAACTTTTGGCGTACTGTCCTCCCCCACCACTCTCCCCTCCCCTCCAACCTTAACCCCCAGCCCATGTTCTCCCATGTGTACACCATATATGACATCCCAGGGCAACCCCAGATTCAGGTGACCTCTCTGCCCTCTTCAGGTTTCGTATTCTATGATAGTGACATCAGAGAGGCCATTTGGGTGATGACCAGCAACAAAGCAGCAATTGAGGATGGTTTCCAGGAAGAGTTCCTTAAACACAGTCTTCGTGCTCTGGCTCCCTACTTGGTTGATCTCTTCAACCATGTGGTCTGTATAGGTTTCCCATCAACATGGTCTCAGCGCATCATTCACCCGATACAAAAATCAAGGCCCAACTCAGATCCCAACAATTATAGGACTATCATGGTGGGCCACACATTCTCCAAACTATATGCTACATCCCTCCACCTCGAAATCTCCAAGGATCTTGAACGGAAACAACTTAGAGCTAGAGGACAAGTTGGATTTTGACCTAAGCAGCAGACTATTGACCACATCCTTACACTTAGGGCCATCATTGAGGAGGCACAACATCGCTCTTCGAAAGACTATTGTTGTTTTGTAGACTTTCAAAAAGATTTTGACTCGGTGTCTAGAGAAGCATTATTCCACAGACTCAAAGATATTGGCATCTCAGAGACCCTCTTGTCAACCATCATGCGCTTATATGAGTCGGTCCTTAGTCGTCTACGCATAGTACATGGGCTATCAGATTTTATCCAGAGCACTATTGGAGTAAAACAATATTGTCCCTTGTCCCCCACACTATTTGGGATCTATATTGACGAGATGGAGTCCTTGCGTGAACACATCCAGGACGGTGATGGTTGCCTTCTACATCATGTCTTGATTTCTATCTTGTTGTTTGTAGATGACGTGGTCCATCTAGCCCCATCCCCTGACGAATTGCAAAGGAATTTGGATGCCCTGACCGTTTTCAGTGATCTTCGACAATTGATGGTTAACCTAGGTAGAACCAAGGTTATTATCTTCAACACGTCGAAGAAGTTCCTCTGTGACCTCCATTTCTTTTTCAGAGGAGAGGAGATTGAGATCACCAGCTCATACACCTATCTGGGGATACTATTCACAGGACCTCGCTTTAGCTTGCAGCCTGCACTCCAGCCTCGAATCAACAAGGGCTATGGATCCTTGGCCCTTCTCTAGAGACAATGTTTTCGGAATCTTTTTTAGGACATATCAGCCAAGATGTCACTAATGGACAGTCTTGTTTGACCCACAGTTCTATATGGTTCGGAGGTTTGGGGTCCTAGATTACTAGAGTCTGATTGGCCTACTGCAGAGAGAGTGCAGATCACCCTTCTTCGCCGCATCATTCAGTGTAAGCAGACAGTGCCTCAGCCCATCATTCTTGCAGAGTTTGGAGCTCACCCCTTTTTCCATGAGACAATGTTTGGTATCATCTCTCTTCTTCACCATGTTCGAGGTTTTGCAGATACAGCAAAGGGGTGGAATCGATATCCATACTTGGCCTACCTTTCATCAGAGTCCATTCCAGTAGCGAGTCCTTTGGCTCAATCCTAATGTTGGTATGTTGGAGTCTCAAATCTCGTTTCTTCAGTTGGTATCAAGATAAACCAACTCCCTCCATTCAAGTATTCTTTGTGTGCACTGGGCCACCTCCTACCAACCAAACAAGAGATGAATAAAATCATCCGAGAGGATATTTACAGGAAATATGTATAGGTTATTTGGATAAACCCTTAGGACGAGTTACGTCCGAAGATGGCTTTCTATGTTGAGCACTTCATGATGTTGAGAGATGGACTCATTATTTGGCCTCATTACACACTTCTCCATTAGATGCACACACTTTGGATTCCCTTGGGTCTGATCAAAGTAGGTTCGCATAAACTGTGGATTGAGGCTGACCATCAGATTGCACGGTTAGACATGATTTTCCAGTTGTGCCACCTCTGAGAGACTAAGTCGGAGGAGCACTTCATCTTCCGCTGCCCCATTTACTATGATTCGTGGGAGATTCCATTACTTGTTCAGATGGATACAGACCTTATCTAGCTTCTTTCGATACATGGACTAGAGATGTCTATCCTTGTACATACAGGAGGCCATGAGACTTCACACACAAATTCTCCAGCCTCCTAGAGCAGATCCCGTACAACTGATTACGTCATTTTTTACAGTGCTCTCGTCAGCAAGAGGCACGAAGCAACAAGTTAATAACATTGTTTCCTCATACTCTAGATCAATGCGGGCTAGAGGGGCCATCCCCCTATCACAAGGACCCCTGAGTCATTACTGAACCAGATCTCTTACTAACATGCAGTTGAGATCGCCCATTCATCAGCGACATATCACTTCTTCTCAGCAGCGGCGTTATAGAAGCTCCAAATCCTCCCCTAGCTTTCCCTCGAGACAACACTATATCTTGAGTTTTTTGCATTTGACCTCAAGTATTAGGAGAGAGATTTAGTGGACCATTATCTTGTTCCCTTTACAGTTGGAGTCTAGGACTTTCTTCATTTTGGTTTTCAAGCATTATGTATTTCTTGCTTTATTTCTTATTTCTTGCTCTTTATATAGGAGACCTTTTGGTACTCCTCCTTGTATCGACATCATTGTACTCTACAATCCCATTGACCTACTTTTTTGGTCATTCGTTGGACAAAAATATAGTTATCTTATCTTATCTTATCTACTTGTACTTAATATTGGTTGATTTACTTCATTCTTTCAGAAATGAGAAAGCCTTTAGTACTTCTTAGTTGTTGTTGCTATTTTGTATCCCTATATATTATTCCCATCATTCAGAGACAATGAATTTACAGTATTCTGTGTGTTGGCAGGGAAGAATTCTATTTATTATTATATTTTTTTAAAATTGTTTTTCATTCTTATGTTTTGTTTAGATTATTTTAGAAGTTTACTCGCTTTCTGTTCTTTTCTAATTCTATACCAAATACTGTTTAGTTCTTAAATTATTCAACATAGGTATGGGTTTCAAACTTGTTATTGCCCATGACCTTGTATATAACTCAAATAGAGTTGGCTTGAAAGCTCCCTTAACTATCCCAATATTCAATTAGAAGCTAGATGGAAGTCTCAGTAAAGGAGCTGGATTGTCTCTTGACTCTTCTTGTTGAGAAGAAGCATAAGATGGAACAAGAGGATTAATATGGAGATACTCCTGGGCTTCTTGCAACAATCGAGGTAGCGGAAGCATGCAACATTGAATGAGGTACAAGTTGATCTCCATTATATAAAGGATCACATATTAGCAAACAAAGACTGGAATTGTCTAGAGCTAAACAATGATATTATAGGAAACTACATATGCTTTTAGATGAGCCAATAGACACTACATTAGGTCATGTTGCAATTGATGATGGAAATTATGCTTGCATGGCTTTTGTACGTGGTGGCCAAGGTGATGCTATGCTAGGAAGATTTCAGCAGAAAAAAGGCTAAAATCAAAGCACAAGCTAGATCTTAAGGGATGCAAAAGAGAGCTAATTTTTGTCATTTTGATTCCCAGGTTTTGCCTACTTTTTTAACACTAACAATGCAAGGAAAAGAAGAGTTCCTGTAGAGTTTGATTATTTACAAGATTGTTTGCAAAAAAGGCAAAACTGCAATTACGAAAACAATGTGATCACATTTTGTGAAAAGAAAGGAATGGAAATAGTATTAGTAAAGAAGGCTATTGTGGAGGCCTCAAGGAATTTCAATCTATTATCACAACATATACAACCATTTGCGACCCAGTTTCCATTAAATCCAAATTTTTCTTGAATATAAAATCTCAAATGAGTCAAATTTCATGTAAATGTTGTCAGGTTTTTAAGCAAGTGAATAAAGAAAGAGGCGGTCTCACCTTAGCAATTTCTTTAGTACCCACGAGGGTTTCAATAGCTCGAGAAATGGAAGAAGGATAATGGGGGGAATTTACAACAAAATATTTGGCGTCTGGTATCGCTTTCGACATGCTTTCAACCTCAATTACTCCCATCTCTGCACCATTCACAAAATGTTGTGACGCTTAGAACCCCACATAAACCCTCTTCAAGAAACACTAGCCTTGGATTTAGCTTGTAGTTCGCTCTTTTTCAAATTCCTTTTACTTGTATGGCCTCTAGAATTCCCGCGTTTTGCATATGACTATCAAACATCCACAAAATAGTGCTTAAATCGATGTTAGGGTGCTTTTTTTGGGATCAAGTCTAGTGAGGTTTCAGACCTCCTACTGACTTCAGGTCAAATAAACCAACTTCGGGTTGGTATGTGACTCTTTGATTCCATGTGAGGTTTCAGACCTCCAACTGACTTTGGGTCAGGTAAACCAACTTCGGGTTGGTATGAGACTCTTTGTGAGTCCTATAGAGGTTTTGGACCTCTGGGTTGAATCTGTCAGCCGAGAATGATGTCTTTGTGACTGACCCACTTCTGTTCTGAAATAAAGAGGCCAGAAAAGCAAGTTACGGCAGGATGACGCACGATGTTTGATTGCACAGGTGGATGGAATTCTCCCTAGTTGAGAGGGAGTGTTAAAAATGGACAACTAGATCCAAACTCCATGCTATGTTGCTATTGGTGTTGCTGCTGTTGCTATTGGTGTTGCTGCTATTGTTGTTGTTGTTGTTGCTTGCTGCTATTTTACGTTTACTTTTCTGGGCAGCATTGACTTTTCTAGGGTTGACTTTGAGTTGACCATGTGGTTGTTTTGAGGGTTGTTGTGACACATGCTGGGTTGGCTGACCAAGGATACTTTGCTAGTTGAAGTGTCATGTTGACCATCGTAATGCACCAACACATTTATCTGTTTCTGGTTTGTCTTCTGTTGATCTACTAGTATGTTCTATCAGCACTTTACTTGATTGTGTAATTGTTGTAGTGAAAGTAAAGTTGCATCAAGAATTGAACATCTACATAAATTTACAAGTTAAAATATGAATATGGCTTGAAGTCCTGAAGGAAGAAGTTGATCTACTGAAGACGAATTCGTGAAATTCCCTGTGTTGATGATATATTTCTCACAAAGGATGAGAACCTCTTTAGTGTAAGAGGGAGTTGATTGAAAGTGTTACATGAACCTGATAAAATACTTGTTGAGAATGTGGCATGATGGATTGTGAGCCCATGGCTACTTCCTTGATGAAGAAAAAGTTGCAAGAATATGTTGTTGAGAAAAGAAATAGCATTGATAGGTTGTTGGTGTTTTCTTTTGTTCAAAGCTTTGGTTAAAGCTGGACGAATAGCTAGATGTTACTAATAAAACAAGTATTGAAATCCACCATGGCTACCTTTCTTCTTTTGAGTAGGTTAAAGATTATGTAAGAATCCTAGAATGGCTAAGGATCCCTTTGAGAGGGAGCATTGGTTTGATAGCATCATCGGGTTACCGTAAGACCTATGTGGTCAGGGAATTTGGTTTTGAGGCTTGCAATCATGAGGTACAAATTTCATCTCTCCTTGAGAGGATATTGACGATGTACAAATTTCATCTCTCCCTAAGAAGAGATTAATGGTGTGAAAATTTCATCTCTCCCTAAGAGGAGATTGATGGTGTACTATTTTCGTATCTCTTCAGAGGAGATTGATGGTGCACTATGTTAATCTCTCATGAGAGGAGATTGATGGTGCATTGTTTTCATCTCTTCTGAGAGTACATTGATGGTGTATTTTTTTTTTTTTCATCTTTCCTCTTGTGAGCCCTATGGTGTATGGTGTAATGATGTAATGGAGATGGTGCATCAAGAGCTCCTCATCTACTACCTTTATATGCTCCAGACATAGTGGTTCTATTGGAAATATTATATCAGACATTTTCTCATCGAGTGACAGGTACTCTTAAGAGGGAAAAGTGGTCCATATGGCCTAAGTTTCCTATTAGGATCAGATACTATGTATTTGATAGCACCAGCCAAGCCATGAAAGAGGCCAGTGAAATTGAATCATATAATTTTGGAGAGATAAGATTCAGGAAACATGATCCTGAAGCTTTTTTTATTAGTCATTGTGTTGCTGTCAACCAGATGTGGTCTTATACCCATGAGAGGGATCCTAATGAGGAAATATTCAAGAGAATTATTTATCCATTGAGGTTAAAGAAAAGGTAAATCAAGGACCTCAGAAGAAGGCCGAATAGACCCATGCTTCACCTATTATCAACCTCCAGGAAGAAGTTGAAAAGCTACAAAGGGTGTTGGAACAGGTGAAGGAGATGAAGGAAGCATTGGAGAAAGAAGCAGACAGAGTCAAGAGGAGGATTGAAGAAGAGCAAGCAGCGAAGGAGGCAGAAGAACCGAGAAGGAAAGAAAAACAAGATGACCTGGTGAAATAATTGGCTTTGGAAAATGAACAAAGAATCAAGCAGCAGGAAAAACAAAGGAAAAGAGATGAAGAACTTTGGAGGAAAATAGATGAGGAACTCCAAAAGAAGAAGGAATAAGCTATGTGGAAAGATAAAAGGATTGAACACCTTGGCATTCCATCATCTCTGAAGAGAAACCCCACTCCTCAGTCTCCAATTGAACCATGTAAGATTGAAGAAATGGAGAAGGAGAAATTTTTCCTCATGACCATGGCTGACCCAGTAGTAGTATTGAAAACATTCAATTATGAATACAAGAAGAACAAAGTCAGCAGGAGAGTTTCCAAAATGATAAGGTTGGGGGAACAATTGTCACTGAGGAGGTTCTCATTCATGAAACAACAGTTGATTCAAAGACGACTGCAGCTTCCAGTATTACCATGGCCCAAGCAACAGGTGATAATGTTGCCATGCTGAAGAGAAAGGTCTATGTTTCTCAGTTGGAACTCAGTGCTGCTAAGCAAAGAATTATAGAGCTAGAATTCCAGCAGCAAGGTGAAATAGACTCAGTTAAAGAGTTCAAAGGGAAATCACTTGAGATCCAAGAGGAACTGAGTACGGTTCAGAAATAATTCTACAGGAGCATTCAGGGCATCAAAGATAAAACTCCTAAGTTTGATGATTATATAAAGAGGATGGTGCCTGTCAAGGAAGAATTGGAGAATATTATAAATATTCTAGATGATATCATTCAATGGAAATTACAGTATCTTGATGAGGGGGTAGACATTCCTCAGCTCCATGACTTGGAGAAAATAATATGTTTTTCTAAAGCTTGTAAATGTCTCGACAGGGCTAGAGCCTTAGAGGAAAAGGCTGAGGAAGCTTTCAAAATTTGCTTCAAGTTTGGAGGAGAGGTTGATGCAGTCTTAAATAAATTCAAGATTTCGATGTTCCAGTCAACCTTTGGTCCTGTACCTGTGGAGCAGTGCATAGGATAAAAGGAGAGAGTGATAGACAGCTGCAAGCAGGAGATCCAGGCATTAAAAGTTATCACCAGGGACAACACAATTTATATGAAGATTTGCAGAATACAATGCTAATCCAAATTAAAAGGAAGGTGTATCTACTTCTAACAAGGATTTCATAGGTACGAGGCTATGGTAGTAAGCGACGAATGTTGAGTAGTTAATCTAGGACCTAGGTTAATCTAACAAAAAAATTTCCCTTTATCTCATAGAATTTTATAAAAAAATTGGCCAGATGAGAAGTTTATATTTCACTCAAATCCTAAAAGATATTAAATTTTTGGCACTATGCTCAAATGGGTTTAATATTCATAAGGTCACAACTCCACTAACATTTAAAAGAAACCTCATAACATAAATAAGCAAAGAGAGACAGAATCAAAGAAAACCATCATATACATACTTAAGTGTCTTGTCCCAGCTTCCAGTTGCAAGCAAGTTCATTGCTGGAATCCATGCAATTTCCTTAATAGGTGCATCATGCATAGCCACAGTCACTGGCTGGCCCCTAGTCAGCAATGGCCACATTTTAGCTTGTTTATCACAGCCAACAGAGAAAATAGCAGTGCCATCGTCCTTCCATGTCGAGTAGATAACCTGCATATGAAGCATTACATAATAAAAAACTTAGAAGCACACTCTGAAACTTCAGTAATGGTTCTTGCCATACGTCATACAACCCTGGTTCCTGCAAGCATATTACAACTTCTGGATAAAATTCACAAGAAAAAAGAACAGGTACTAGAATTCCAACCACAATCTGAAGCACGTCACCAGTTGGTCATGTGACATTGCTTCTTGTGGCATGCCAGCCCCAGTTTGAAGGACCTTCCAGCATCTAACATGGAAATCTACGTTCCAAAATATAACAGAATATCAAAACAAAACACCAGTCAAAATCATTACAATAATATCACTATCCCCAAAATCTCAGATGAACGAGACCGCATTTCAGTAAATGGAAATAGTAGAGAACAGGATGAAGCATAGCAGAATGCCTAAATTCGCACTTATAGCGGCCTAAAATCCCTCCTTTCTGCCTGTTTAAAGGTCCCCGGAAACCATCATTGCACAGAATCTCTGAAAGCTTTGTTTTCGCAAAAATGTTTAACGGCCAAAACTGCTGAACCCTCAAATCTCCAGTAACCCTGTGCTCGTGCCTTAGCTTTCCCTCCAATTGATAAGCCACCAGAGTTCAAATGGTTAACACACCCGCCAAAGTTCAAACGTTATAATTTTTTGACATATGTTTTGTCACATTAAAAATAAATAAAACAAATTGTAAAATTTTATTACTCATTTTTAGAGCATTACTCTATATTTTTTAAGAATATTTTTTTTCTCATTAAAAAATATAGCTATAGATCTTAGTGGGACCTTATTGTGATCTCATTGTTTGTAGGATTTTTATTGTGTTCTTACCTCATTGTGACAAAGGACTTGAGTCTGCTAAATTCTACAAAGGTGTACATACTCTACACCTTTAGGATTTAACCTATGACATCTTATGACGAAGCACATGTTCTTAACCATTGTAAAGATATAAAAAAGCTGACAATTTGCTCCAATATTCAAATATTATGACCCATGGTCATCCAAAGGTAGAAGCTTCTACTAAAAAAGAATTCATAAGTAGACCTAAGGTCTGAAGGGGATTTTATTATGAAAAAACATAAATGGAAACATAGAAAAGATATTGCAAAGAGTACAATAGTAGAAAAAAATCCAAATTCTATTAATGGATGAAATAGAAAATAACTATAAATTGCAAAGTGCTACAAACTAAGCGGAATGGAGGTAGCTTCTTTATGAAGAGAGATGTGTCAACTACTCTTAATCACAAGAAAACATTACAAGATGTCAAAACTACCTTTGAACATAAAGTATGATGTCCTAAGATCCAAAAACTCTAAAATCCAAAACCCTAGCCCTAGGAAATGGCATGCCAAAAATAACATGGGCCCAAAGAGGCTAATCGATATATCAACTTCCTGGGGCTACAATTTTTGCATCCAAACTCCATTTAGGAAATTTCTTGGACCAATACAATCCATACTATGTGTCTTTAGCCTATGACAAATGCCAAAACTGCAAGGGAAATGCCCAAAAAAGGCACCAGAAGTTTGAGACCTAAAACACTATAATATAACTACCAAGACATGGAATAATGTTGAATCAATGTAACAAGTGGGTGGTCACTAGTATTCTATTGAATCAATTGTCCCCCCTTATGAATAAGTGGTCCATTTTGTGTCAAGTTCCTTCGAGTGGGGAAATTTTTGTTGAATATGGCTCCTAGCGAGACATGTGCCCCAAAGTAGGAACATGAGGTGCCTATGAGAGGTGGAAAATATGGTTGAAGTAGCTCCACATTAAGTATAAGGTTCAATCCAAAGAAAAGGGAATTTTTTATTTAGAATCATCTTCACCCACAACCTTTGTGTTGGTGTAAGCCCTATATCGGAATGGAGAGTCAAGGGGAACTTCCAATGGGATCTTAAGAGGTGTTCTTTATACAAATGCAACCATACCTTATCTCCCAACCTAAGCTTATGTGGCACTCTAATCCAGGTGGATATTTGGTGGCCACCCACATCTTCCACTAACTCAATGGTTCTTTATCTTCTTATCAATTTTTGTATGGTTTTTTGGGTCTTGAACTTCTACGGTCATTTGTAGGCCCTAAATGATGTTTTTTGGCCATTTATGGGTCCAGAGGTTTTTATGTCATTCCCTAAGGTTAACCAAAATTTGTAATCCTAAATATAGTTATTTCAGATGGACTAATTGTATTCCCCAAACAGATATTTTATGAAAAAGTTGCACCACTAGGAAGTTGATTCTAGGGTTACAGTTTTAAACCTCTGGGGTTCTTTCTTTTATGATAAAACATATGATGAAACTAACATAAACAATGAAAAAAATATGCATTCATGACCTACAAGCATCTTGATCACAACATGTTTGTAAAAATGAACAACCTGTATCAGGAAAGCTTGAGCAAGTTTAGAGCTTAGAAGCAAAGCATGAAGAATGAGGAACCATGTTTTCGTCTTCAGGGAAAATGTAGATGTGGGCAGGGAGGGAACCCTTGCTCTCTCTGGCCGGAAAAGGTAAATGTTAGTGTTGGATTTTTGTTAAAGCAATCTTAGCCTTTGCCTCTCATTCTATGGAAGGGACTCTGCTATTTCAAGTGTATAATTTTATTAATATTGTATCACCATATTTTATGGAAATTTATTTGAAAAAGGTCATTTTTTAGTAATCATTTTTATTGTATTCTATAATCAAAATAGAGTGAGAGCTAATTCATTAATTTTACTTAAGTAAAATTAAACTATTTGAAATTTTTCATTCGCAGGCCATTAAGGGGTGGACTTTCACTACTGCAAGATATTTTTTTTATTGCTTAGTTAACTTATTTCCTTGTGTATAAGGAAAACAAGCTTCTAGTCAATCAGAGACAATTCTAAATCTCATTATATGACCAAATTTAATTCTTTATTGCCAAAACATGTTCTCGACGAGGTTTCAATATGGTTATGCTTAATGTCAATTCAATTTATCTATTTTAAAGACAACCCACACTATCACCAAATTTAATTCTTTAATGCCAAAACATGTTCTCAATGAGGTTTCAATATGGTTATGCTTAATGTAAATTCAATTTATCTATTTTAAAGACAACCCACGCTATCCAAATTTAAATGGAGCTCGAGGTATAAGTTTTTATAAATAGAAAAAAAAAATATTCATTTCAATTTCATATATATGAAGCATTAGAAATGGATAAAAAGGAAATTAGGATGTCAATTTGGTTTAGCTTGGGTGGTTAAGAGGAGTTGTTATCATCATTGTCTAAGGTCAATATTACTTGTGATGTGTTTATTCCTTATGTAGGGTTTGCATTATCTTTTGAATTTCCAACTCAAACTTTTGAATTCATCCATTCTACCATGACTCATTTCCATTTAGTTTGCATTCAAATCATTCTTATGTTATTATCAATTTTAACTTAAGCAAAGTATGGAATGTGTTGGTTGCATCTTGGTGCTACAAAAGATGGTCTTATGGGTGTATTTATTATATGGTGAACAATAGATTATAAGTGTTGTGTATGGAAATAATTTTGTTTCTTACAATTCTTAGTATGTTGAACTATGTTTAGTTGTTCTTAGGTGTGATAAAAATGAATTTAGACACCACCTCTATTTTAGAATACGAGTTTTCTAATATACAAAATCCCTCGATTCTCTAACATGGTATTAAAGCTAATGGTTTGAGATGTAGCATGTTGCCTACAAGTCTCATGCAAGTTGTAGATGCTCTTAAAAAGTCAGATTTTTTTAGTGGATTGGTTCAAGGTTTCTAATTGCAAACTAAATCTAGGATCAAATCAATGGGTCAAAATAATGAGTTTCAAACTAGATCTTATAAATTTTAATGGACACAATTATGGAATTTTGGCACAAGATATGGGAACATTGTTGAAGAGTGAAGAGTTATAGGACTTTACAAAAATGGTGGTTCTTATCCAAGGGATAACTAATAAAAGTTTTTCATCAACAGGAAAAAGGATGAGGCTCTAGGAGTCATAATGTGGAAGAATGTAACTAGGTCCGGTCTTCATTATTAATGTATTTTTCAAAATAACTTATTATTATTCAACTTATTAAAGCATGGGTTTCATGCTTCGGTCATATTTAGATTAAGGTCCCAATTGTGGACGTCTAGGTTAGTTGTTACAAATTTAAATTGATCCAATTTTTAGGCTTTTAAATCATGTAACATTAGGTTGTCAAAAGGATCCTCCATCAAGTCATCATCCTCGAAATCTACTTCAAAGACAACCCTCGTGTCAAGTGATACAAGTCATCAAAGTTGCATCCTTAAGTCGACTTCAATCAGTCTTCAAGTCGGCTCAAATCAAGACACAACACTTCACACTGTCATGTCGGCTCAATAACTATGGCAAACAACTATATATACAGGGGTATAGTTTTCATTTCTACCACAGAAGTTTGGAAATCTCTGAAGTTTCGTACCACGGGTACAGTTCGGATCATGATCACAGGTTCGGTGTTGGAGGATAAGGTCTCGAACATATTACAGAATTTTGGTAACCATATAAACTACTCATATAATATGTACTCGTTAGTATATCAAAGAGCTAGAAGTTGATGCTTATTTTCCCCTAAGACCCTACAAATGCTAGTGGAGATCGTGTAGGCTCAGAGGGAGTTGTGAATTTTTTAATTATATGGTTTGATTTGCACAAGAAGAGTCTAGGTGGGCTTGATGTTAATAAGCCATGTGACAACTTGTCAAGCCCATGTGGATGCCCAAATGAAGCCCTTGTATTGCGTATAAATTGAAGATGAGGTTGGAGGCTAAGATAACATCCAAGCAAAAAAAATTTAGGAGTAAAACACCTTCTGATGTAAGCCACAACTTGAAGAAGAGAAGGTTGAAGCCTGAAATGACTGTTTTGAGGTCAAATTAGGTTATATAACAAGGTCGAGGAGTAGCTGCGTAAATAATTTGGCAAGAGCGTTGTTTTGGTACCAAAAGGAGTGGCATATTTTTTTTTTAAGAGAGTCTCAGGCACTGTAGTTATTACAAGGATAACGCATGTCTGTATTAGGTTTGTTGGAGGGGTTGTAAGGCCTAATTCCTACAACATAACTAAGGGACAATAAACGTACGAGAGAAACTCTAGGGTGAAGGCAAGCCAAATTTATAGAAGGAATTGTTGGCAAGTGTTGAGAGGGCTGACATGGACTGTGGATAAGCCCTAACCAGTTTACAGAATACAACAGGGTACCAACACATTAGAAGGTATGTTTTTGTGTTAAATTATTGGTCCTAGTTTGGACAGTTGGATCATTTTAGTACAGCCTATGGAAGCAAAGAAGGGAGGGCTAATGTGTTGGTTAGAAGCCCTAACTAGTGTAATGATTGGTGATTGGATCAAATTCATATGCAACCTATGGAAGCTATGTGTTGGGGTTCTCTTGGGTGTTAAGAAACCCCAACTTGGAGCCGATCTCGCAATGAAGTAAGGGGTGTCCTAGGACAGGGCTGTTAGAGAAGTATCTTGGTAGCCAAGAGGAGGGTTTACTAAGTGTGAGGATGCCCTAGCCAGAGGTAGATGCTACAACAAGTATTGGTCACTCGTGGTCTACTGGAGGGCAGCGTGAGAGTGGGCCAAGTGTGAATGTGGATTGTGCATTTATGGTCTGTTGGAGGACAGTGTGATAGTACCCATGTTGGGGCCCGGTATGCATCATCTTCATGGACCTCGATGGTTGCTAGAGGTCAAGAGTCTGATCAACCAGGAGTAGTTTTTTGTAGCCCTAGACTCGTGAGTGGAGAAGGACTTCTACAACAAATGATGGAAATTCCTCCTAGCCCATTTTCATTGTGGGATATAGACATCTTGCAGTGATTGGTGGTAGCCCTTCATGCCCTATGTTGGACTTCATCGGTGCAGCACAAGAATACCATAGTGGGTTGAAGTCCCTAAGTAACTGAAGAGCAGTAATGAGAAGATTGAGAATTGTTCACAAACGGAGTTGTGAACAATTCGACATGATTCTCGATGTGTTGTGCCCTTGATGGACTAAGGCACAACTAGTGAGCAGATTTGCAACCAAGCTTTAGTGGCTAGATGGACTTGGAGGATTGATAGAGTCAAGAGTTGCAGATCGAGGGTATGGCCGAGAAGATCTGAGAGAGAATGCGACAATGACATGGTCAAAGTATCTTGTTGAGGGCAGATTGGTTGCCGATGGACTAACACCAAGACTAGTTTTTTATTTTGTATCAATGTGTGTATGAGGGCCATTATCCCTGGTACGAGAGCCCTAGACTGTTGTATTATATGTTGATTAATATAACGAAGTTGGGTTAAAAATTGTAAGAAGTTGTTTATATTTTTTGCATTGGTAGATTTACTCCTATTTATATTTTTTTGTGCAAAGTAGTATCATTGTGATTCTTCGTTTGGTAGCGTGAAAGATTTTAAGACTCTATCCTAGACCCAAGATCGTGGAAAAACAACATGGTATCAGAGGGTATCTGAGCTACTTTGAGGGATAATGAATCAGAGTGTGCTCAGCGAAGCAACTTAGAGGGAGTTGTGGGTGTCTAAATCAAGGAGCAGAAGGTTCAGCTAAAGACATGGAGATGTGGTCTTGACTGGCTTGGAGGCGAGATTGGCTGGGAGTTCTGGTGGATTGGTGGAGAGCCTAGTGAAAAAAAGTTTGTTGTAGGGCAGATTATTGATCATGGACTTTCGTTTATTTGTCATGGATGGTTAGAACTTAGGACAGCTCAAGGGTTTCTTTGGCATGGACAAGATGAGGTTGATTAAGATGGATTCATGTGATGGACTAGATATTGGCAGGCTAGAGTCTTCATCGGATTGTGATGTTGCATATCCAAGATTGGAGGGATTTTCATGAGTGGTATTTGATCTAAAAGGATGAGTGCTTACAAGACTGAGCCAATGGAGATCATGTAGGCTCAGAAGGAGTTGTGAATTTTTGAATTATATGGTTGGGTTTGTACAAGAAGAGTCTAGGTCGGCTTGATGTTAATAAGCCATGTGACAACTTGTCAAGCCAATGTGGATGCCCAAATGAAGCCCTTATATTGCGTATAAATATAAGGTGAGATTGGAGGCTAAGATAATATCCAAGAAAAAATTCTTCATGTTCTGGTGCAAAAATGGCATTCCTCATGTTCCCATGAGACCAATTGATGTAAACCAGAATGATTGATTGGTCATTGACAAAAATACTTACAAGCCTTACATCTTACATTACTATAATGTGCAGAATCTGGATTTAGTGTGTGAAGATGTAGACCATCATGGTATGTTTCAAAAAGTGTCATGGTAATGTAACCATCCTTCTGCATGCCACTTCGTTTAGAGACATGTTCATACTCAATGGAACCTCTTATGTCCTAAAATGAGCTTGTCTTTTGCACAAGTTTAGTGAAAAACTCACAAAAGCATTGAATTCACATTTCCTATAACAAGCATGCTCATTACCACACAAATGTTCATCACACCCTCCATGATGCATTTTTTTAGGACAATATCTTCCAAGATAAGTGTGTTTTTCACAATACTCAATCTCAATGTTATCACAGAAGGACTTTTGCAGTTTGGGAGAGAACACTTCATCCTACAGATGTTGAGGTGACTTACAATTATGAAGACCTTCATGTCCAACCTTCAAGCAAAAAGATTTGCTGCATCTAGATGATTTTTCAAATGAAGAACAAATCTCCATATATGTATGATTTTTCTTTTTGCAATCATGACCTGCCAAATTTCAAGAATCCTCCACTTGGTTTCTTTGGTGTAATTTGAGAGAGTAATATGTCCACTTTTCATCACAAACATAGTTACCCATACAAGAGTGCTAAGAGGAATGGCCTTTCTCTAGAACACATCACCAAAAACATATAGAATAGTTACAACCACATACAGAGTCTCCCTATTTCAGTTCTGTGAGGGCTAGAACTGCCTCTAGTTTCAATTTTTGTACACAAATTTTCCTAGATAATTCTGCAGTGTTGCAGCAAAGCCACATTTCAACGTAATTTCACTGTCTACCAGCCAATGCCCCACTAAAATGTCCTGAAATTAAAACTGCCAAAAATTACCATTTTTACCTCCTCTTTCCAAATCACTTGTACAATATCTAAGATGAGAAAATTTTATCATAGGATGGTGTCCTACCCATCAATGGGGAGATGGTTTCATGGGAACATGAGGAATGCCATTTTTGCACATCCAATGCTACCCCAATGAATTAAACTTCTAAATTTTAATTTTTGCAACCAATGATTTAATTTTATAGCATTCATCTCACCTTGATATGTCTTGGTGTCTAGGCATCCATTTTAAATAGAGACTAGTGATATGTGTTATTAGAACCTAGTCTCTCTCTCTCTCTCTCTTCTTTATCCAGAGACAACCATCATCCATATTATAGCCAATGAGCCCTCAAAGGGTATTGTTCTATACCATTGGCATTAATATTGTTATAGTCCCAAAGATGTTAAAGACTTGTGCCTCCACCGTTGCAATCTCTCTTATGAGTCATTCCTTTGACTATCATTCTACTTGTTTGTCATTTCTAGGATTTGAGATTGTTTCCTTGTCTAACTTGTACCCATCTTTGGATCTTGAAATATTCCACTTAATCCTTAATATACACTAGAATATCTAATAGTTTTGTGTATACCCATGAATATTTAAGGGGAGCAGAGGCTCAACAAGAATAACCATTGGAGTCATGTGATGATAAATCCTTTGAAGGGTGAATGCATCAAGAGTAGTGGTTGCCAATAAGTATTACGTGGAAATTTGGCTTAGCCCCATAAGAATATTGCTGGGGCATTTAGTATTTACTCAAATGACAGGTCAACAAACCAATTCCATACTTCCTGTCACTGTGTCTTTTTAATTCATGAAATTTATAGCACAGGAACTATTTACAATTGGGAAAAGATTATTTTTCCTAGCTTTATCCCAGCAAATATTAGACTTTAAAATTTCCAAGGCCATGTGTGTTGGCTTCTACATTATTTTTTCCCTAGAAAATTGTATTGAGTTTATTGGCTTTCCCTGAAAATGATATAATACTTGGCTACAAGTATAGTTTTGGAGAATTTTAGTCACATTCTTTGTATTGAACTATCTTCATCTTTGAGATCTAATTTGTCATGCTTTTCAACCATTGGACACAGCAAGTTTATTTTCCTTAGCCAGAATTATGGTTGCAGGGTTTTCTATGAAGACACTTTTTGCAAGACTAACTAGAAACAACAACTTAAGGTCATACAACACAAAAATACAACTGTTGATTCATGATTTTCAATTCTAACATGTGAATTGTGATACACAAGTCTGCACTCAAAGACAATATAAAGATGAGATAATGTCCAACGACCACACATATACAATAGTGTGAATAGAAAGGGAGTGTGAATTGAGATTGTTAAGTACTACTCCTATAAAATAAAATAAAAGATAAATTAAGTAAAAATCAGATATAAACTAAACTATACAAGAAATGATTTTTGTATTATAGTAGAATGAAATGGAAGAGATGAGTTGTGATGCAGAAATATGCAAATACTATTGAAAACAAGAGAATACCCTCATAGAATTAAAAAATCCCAACAGCAGGATTGAACTTTAGTATCTGCCTATCAAAATTTCAAATTTGTATGAATAGAAATTGAAGGATGTAAATTCAAGAGTGTAAACACAGTATGTAGAGTGGATTAAAAAAATATATATATTAGACCCACTCTACACAAATTTGCAATCTGAGAATTAAGGATAAAAAGAGTAGGCTCTGACAACAATTGCAGAGAAGTCTTTATTACTCAAATAGAAGAATGTCACAGCAAGTTGTCATCGCACAAAAGCTCCTACTACAACCTACAAGCTAACACTCACTCTTATTATCTATTTCTACAAATGTCTAACTAGTGCGCCCGTCCTTTTCATTCATAAGTTAAGAGAAGGTGTTGTTAGAAAACAGATTAATGATAGCGTTAGTGGTGCATCTCCCTTGAGCATGAGTAACTCCCTCATAACTTTTCCTTGTATGCAAGGCTTTTCTTTTATAGTAGTGCATTATCATAGTAGATATAACTCCTCTCCTGAAGGTGCCTCATTCCATAAGTGTGCACTCATGAATGCACCTGAGATGATGGCATTAATCTCCTCAACTAGTGTGCCATACTTGGTGGGTGTGACCCAAAAACTAATTCATCTATCCTCGAAGGTGTCATTATAAGCTTCTAGCTGTATTTAAGAATATTTCTGACTGGTGTACCAAAATCTAGCTCTGCAATCATCGTGTTGCTCAACTTCCCAAGGTTGAGGTGAGACCAACTCGGACCAACTAGGTAATCTAACACTCTTGAGATATTTTTTTCTTTCTTTCTAAAAACCCAAGATTCTCCCCCAACTTGTCAAACTTCCCCTTTGTTAGGATCTTTGTCAAACTATTAACCATATGCAACTTTGTTAGAATGTGGTCCAACACTACCAACTCCCTAATGAAATTGGAATATTCTCAGGAAATTGTATTGAATATCAATGTGTTTGAAATGGTCACGATGCATTGGATTTTCATAGATCTTGATGTAACTTTGATTCTTACAAGAGGAAATATTGGGCTTCAACAACTGATTGGTTGACTCTACAATCAAGTTGAAATTCTAGATAGCTTCATAATAAGTATATGAAACTGCCATATACTTTGCTTCAGTGGACCTGAATGCAATTGTTGCTTGCTTCTTGTTGATTTAATAAAAATGATTTATAAAATGATAATAATGATGTTTAAAATGAGCCTTATGATGGTCTACTTACACACATTGATTTTTCACGAGATGTAGGGGTATGTTTATAAGATCACTGCCCTTGAAAGCTTTGTCTTGAAAGCACAGTAATTAGAATTTTCTTTAGTTAAGCATGTTTTTGTGGTGGAATGAAGTTTATCAGATATCTATTTATACTTTTTAGAGGTTTGACTTTGTTTGTCCTTTGAGTGTTGGTGAGTTTTCTTTGTGTTTTTTGCATCATAGTCTAAATTATTTTGACTTGATTGTTTAACATGAAAGCTTTATGCTTATTGGCAATATATTTGAAATACCTGCATGATCAAGAAACTGTTATGGTTAATTAAATTACTAATTAGGTACTAGAGAAAGAGGATGATGCTGAGAGGGCTTTTCTGGGTGACTCTGGGAACAAACGAGAGGTGGTCAAACAAAGATCTTCTAAGTTACAAATCTGAAGAGAAAAACCTGGTGATGTATATGTGGTTGCTCAACCTGGGCTGTATGGAAAATCTTGGCAGAGAGTGTTTACCTTTCCGTGTCTTCAGGAAAGTAGGTTGTCTGGTCACAGAATAAGATCACTACATGTCGATGATGGTTATGTAGTAAGTTCTCAGCCTTATCTTCAGAATGGATAACAAAGAGGATCATGTTTGAATACAGGATATAATTTGATGAATTTGGAGATTTAAAGTTAAAGAAAAAATTGTGGTGATGTTTGGATGGGTGCTAATTTGTAGGGTTTTGCATTTTTATAATTTTCTTTGTTGTGCTTTCTACCATGCTACCTAGTTGCTTTCCTGCTGCCCTAGCATTTTAACTTTTTCGATGTCTATCTCTCTATTGTTTCTCGCCCCATTTGAAATGTCATCCTTATTTGGTAGGTGTTTTCTTCAATATAGTGTGAATATTTTTCCATCACACAACTTCTGTGGGGTTTGTCTACGCAAATAGCTTGTAAGGCCCATTCACCAAGGTATTTGATGAAATGATCTTGGTCATATGATCTTCGTTTGACACAAATGATACCTCATTAGAAATATCTCTCCGAGGACTAAAATTTCTAGTGTGATTTCTATGAAATCGCCAAACCTTTCGTGCCGAAAAAACGTTGTTTGGGGCCTCAAAACAACTCCAGAAGTTCAGGACCCGAAAAAATGACAAAAATAGTAAATTGTGCTATAATTAAGGAAACTGAAAAACTGAAAGAGACAATGGCGAGGGCCCAAGTGGAATAGGCGGGTGGCCAACAATATCCACCTCGATCACCTTAAATCGAATTTCTTGAGCTAACTCAATCATCATGACTTAGTTAACTGACACAAGTTATTATGAGATGAAATTACAATTTATTGTCTAATTTATTGAAGGGAAAAGTAAATTAGACGCCTCACATTCCTCACTCCTAGTACATCAAAATTCCTCACGAGTGTTGGTGCATATTTTTTTTTTCCCTTTCTTGTTGCCAACTTCAACACTCTCTCTCAACAAGAAAGGAATTCAATCTATCCCCATCTGGTACCTTTGGAATGTTCTGCATGCTACACTTCTCTAGTGTTGTTTGCACCTGCAAATCCTGAAATCGAATAGCATCCGAACAACTGAATCAGTATAATGCATCTGTCAACAGATTATTCTGACTGTTGCTAGCTACTGCACCTGTCTAGTACTAGATTCTCTATGATGCTGCTCACATATGCATCTGTGCCCTTTGAATTGTTGCTAACTCTGATTTGTGCTCCAGTATTTGACATTTGTCACTCTGATTTCTGTCTTGCTGACATCTGACTACATCAATCTAACTGATCCTTCCTACTACTGTTGTACTGTGGGCTCCTCGTAGCCAGCTAGGGTTTGATCCATGAGACATGCCATCTCAATGGACCTTGCCCAAATTTCTTATCTTGGGATTATGTCTACACATCACCCCACCTTACACCTCGAGGTATGGCTTCTCCCTCTTCCCATTTGGCTCAAAATTTCCCCCTCATGGAGGTCTTTGCTTGTGTGGACACTTCCACTCGGTCTCCTTTCTACTTCTCCAATTGTGGAAACTACTCCACAACCTTCTGAGACTGCTTCTCATGAGGATGCATGTTGAGAGGTAATTTGTGCTCCCTCTAAACCACCAAGTCTCTAACTTCTGCCTTTCTCCTCAAAGCTTTGCATGCATCTGTCACCTCAAGTGCATATAGGTTCTTGACTCGCGCACAGTGTAATTGCCCCAATGTTACAAAAAGTTTCAAAAAAAGAGTTGATTTTAAATCGATGATATCTCCCTCATCTGAGCTCCGATTCGACCGAATTTTTTTTTTTTTCCATTTGGGTAGATTTTCGCAAGGAATCCAAATATTCTATTGTCGCCCAAAAAACTCTTGCTCTGATACCATGTAGAAAATATAACCAACGAGATTCAATATGATCTTGTAATCTACTAAAACAAGATACTGAATCCTTCCTACAATTTGTGGAAACAAAACACGATCGCACAATCACATATAAGTAAGATAAATAAATTATCAATCGCACAACAACCTGATGTATTTGGGGAAAGCAACTGCTCAAAACTCCTCTATCTCTATTGTGTATTAAGTTAAGGAATCATGAAAAAATACAATGCTTAATATCTCATGAGATGCTCCAGCACTCTGTCAATTGGCTCTCGTTGATCTAGGCAAACTCAGTCTAGTACTTAGCCAATTCTCATCCTTACTTCAACCTGCCTTGCTCATGCAATTCAATTCCTAGGGAATTGACTCCTTATTAATTAGGAAAATCAGTCTTCCTTGATTTCGCAATCCATCATGGCATCCCAATGACTTTATAATTGCACATGGGAAATTTTCTCTGAATACAACTGTAACCTCTGTCTCAACTGGGTATTCCTTGAAACTGACATGCATGCAACTATTAATAGCGAATTATCAGTTATCTGATTGATCACTCATTGTGAATTAAATCTAATTTAATTCACTCGACCTCTCAATAGCTCATCACTCATCTAGAACTAGTTAAAATGATTTTAACTCATTTAATTGAGTTAATTACACTTGCACCCCACTAATGCATCAACTTCAACTGGAACGCAAAAATATTATAATCCCTCTAGATGCCTCATCTTAGACCCTCAACTCTAATTTCTTGAGCTAACTCGATCATCATGACTTAATTAACTGACACAAGTTGTTATGAGATGAAATTACAATTTATTGTCCAATTTATTTAAGGGAAAAATAAATTAGACGCCCCACATTCCTCACTCCTGATGCATCAAAATTCCTCACTAGTGTGGGTGCATTTTTTTTTTGTCCTTTCTGGTTTCCAATCTCATTATTTCTTGTTGCAAATATTAAACATTTCATAATTTGATGTGGCCTTCACACAAAGACACAATTGAAATCACATGCCCAGATTCTCATGAGAAACCTCTCTTAAGCTCGATCTGCCAGAAGAGAACCAACATTATGCCATCCTACTTCCTAGCGCAAACTGACCATTAAGGTATGCAACATTCTTCTGAACCCTCACATGATGATCTTGCTCTTGGAGGATGATCATGCCCTCCCTTTAGCAACCCTTACTCGGCCCTCGTACTCGAACTACTTTAGGACTACATCTCTCTTCACCACCTTGATGTGCCAGATAGTGGGAATACATGTCAAACATGCTAAGATGTGCCAAGTGATAAGGCATGCCAAGATGTGAAAGGGTGTGTCAATGCATGTCAGGGACTATCAAGACAAAAAAAGGGAGAAAAAAGTTAAAATACAAGGAAATGAACACATAAGAGGGTTAATAAGTCATCAATTTACCTTTTCCAAGAGGGGCATGCTAGGCACACCAACACTAGGCGGCAATAGGTGCCAAGTGAAAAGTCCTAGTGCATTCTAAGTGCCAAGTATTCCTTTGTTGCTTCTCATCTACTTTCCAACAATTGATCATCATAAATAAATTTAATATTAAACCATGCCAAATCATACCAAGGCATCTCAAAGTATTCCATACATGCTAAGACTTTCCAAGCGCGAACACGTGCCAAGCCCCAATATGTGTCAGGGACTAGTGTTATGCATGTTATGAAGTGGAAGGGAATTTTGAAGAGTGCTAAGGTGTGCTAGAGAGTGATAATGCATGTTGATGAGTGTTAAGGAGTACTGGGAAAAAACATTAAGGGGGAACTAGGTAAAAATTCATGGAAGTTAATGAATATGAGGAACGTATGCCAGAGACTAGTGTTAATGAGTGTTAGTTGTCATGCCAAGGAGGGAGTGACAAGGTATGCTAAGCATTGGTAAGACATGCTATGGAATATCAAGGCATTTCAAGAATTCCCAAAGTGTGCTTGGGAGTTCCAGGGTGTGCTAATTATATCTTGTGCCAATTAATAGTGCCAAGATATGCCAATACATGCTAGGTGCTAAGGATGTGGCGCAGGGTGCCAGGGTATGTCAATATGTGTCAAGGAAACAAAAGGAAGAACCAATAAGAGGGTTAATAAGTCAGGACTTTATCTTTTTGAAAAGGGGAATTCTAGGCACACTAATAATAGGTCCCAATACATGCCAAGTGGCATTCTGTGCCAAGTGCTAATGTATGTCAATTCATTCAACCAAGGTGTTCCAAGGCATGCTAGGGACTATATGCATCATGCCAACACATGCTAGGAGAGTTCCATGTTGTGCTAGTGCATGCCATCATGTGCTTGGGCATCAGTGTCATCACAATATGTTCTAGGTACAAAGATGTTCCAAGACATGTGGGGTGATAAGTAATGTTAGTGTGTGCCAAAGCATTAATTTAAGGTGTGCCCAGATTGTTGAGGAGTGTTAGGTCTTTCTCATTAATATACTTGTCAGAGCTTGATTATGTATTAAATAATATATTTCCTACACACAATAGTGGAACTTTATCTAAAGGGAATTTGCTAGATAATAAACTTAATAGATATGAATCATGTGTTGACTCATAGGAAATATCTATTCGACTAGTCATTACTTTAGGTAAATGATACACACTAATTACTTCTTAAAAAATTGACTGACCCTAACCACTATGGCCTTGGACATATTATAAAAAATACTCCACAATAATGGTATTAAATCATTATCTTTGACAAAAAATATATTAACAGGCACATAGCATCATCAAAAACTCATTGGAATGATCAATGATGATGGACATTTTTTGACCGTCACCAAAATTAACAAAAAGAGCATTGGTGAGGGTCATTAAAAGATCGTCACTAGAAGTATCACCAAAGAGAGAATTAGTGATGGGCCATTAACGACCCTCACCAAAAGTGTCATTGAAAATGTCTTTGGTGACGTGCCATAAAGGACCATCACTATATGCACTTACAGTAACGGTTTTTTGATGATCAATGATGACAAACATTTTTTGACCGTCACCAAAAGTAACAAAAAGAGCATTGGTGAGGGTCATTAAAATTTCATCACTACAATTTTCACCAAAGAGAGAATTAGTGATGGGCCTTTAATGACCCTCACCAAAAGTGTCATTGAAAAATGTCTTCGTGACTCGACCATATAGGACCATCAATATATACACTTACAATGACGCTTTTTAAGGATCGCCACCATATGTGACATTGGTGACTGACTCCAAGGTCCGTCACAAGCATGACCCTCACCAATGTGCTTTTTCTCGTAGTGTAGGAATGCTAATCGACTCGTCATTATCAAGTTCCTGAAACTAACATACTATCCAGATTGGTTGGCCTAGAAAACTATCACAAACATAATGCCGCTCGCTTTGCAAGTCTAAAAAAATGGTTGACTTCTCGCTATAAATATCATATCACATTGAGTCATTCTATCGCCTACTATCCCCAAGGGAATGGATTAGTCAATCCTCCAACAAAATCGTTGTCAATATTATCAAAAAAAGTTGGAGCAGAATCGTAAATCATGGCATAGTAAGATTATTCATGCTTTATGTATCGATAGATTAACCACCAAAAAGTAAATAAACATGTCTCCCTATCAACAACTTTTATGGTATGGATGCAGTTTTCCCAACATCCTTAGGAGTTCCAAACATGAAACTTCTCTCAAGAAGTACAAGCCGAAGAAAAATGGTATGCAAAGAAGGATCAATCAAACCATTTATTTACAAATACTTCCGTAGAGAAGTACAATGTAACATAAATAGTCCAAGAGAACATCAAGAAACTATTTGAAAAAAGGACTAAAGAAAATGATTTCCAAGTTGGAAATATAGTTCTAAAGTGGGATTCTAGAAGGGAAGAGAAATGAAAGCATGGAAAATTTTAGAATCAGGAAAGGGCCCTACATCATTCATTTATAAGGGGCCATAATGCATTCTTCCCTGCAAGGAGGAATGGAGAAGATCTATTTGGAGGTCCTGCCAATGGTAGGATGCTCAAACACTATTTCCGCCAAGAATCTTAGTTTCAAAACTTTTTCATTGTATATAACATTTCTTTTTAAATTTGAAAAATAAAAACACATAAACAATAGAAAAGGAAAAGAGGCGTATTCAAAAACAACGTACAAGCCCCATACCCGAAAAATAGTGATACCGAAAGTGAGAAAGTCTAAATGCCATCGTCGATCCAAAATGATATCTTGTTCAAACTTCATCTAGCCTAATCATGGCTAAACATGCTTTAAATTTATGTTGGATAAGTTAGTAGAAAATTTGATTGATAAAACATTATTTCGTACTTAACTTATTCAAAGAAAGATAGATTAGGAGATTGAGAAAGATACCGGTTCCACATGCTTAAAACAGAATCCAAAGAGATAGATAATGATGCCTCACAAAAGACAAATCATGGCCTTATTTTTTTGATTTCATTTTTATGCAAAATAATGTTTGTGTGCAAGCTCAAATTCCACTACTTGTAATTATTCAATCATATAGCCTAAACATGATTGAGTAAATTTAAATTTCATGCTAATAGGTTAGTGAAGAAGATTTTCCAAAATGTATAATCTTGGCTTATCGTGGAATAGATTAGGATAGAAATGAATGGTTCAAACAAACTCAAAATCTCGAACTAAGAAAAGCAAAAAGATAGCTCTAAATAAATCAAAACCGTAGCCGGAAAAAGAATAACGATGTTTATAATTTTCGCATCTTAAGCCTTCACAATTTTGTTTTATTTTTCTCGTTAAATAAAGTCTATGTGCAAATTGTACATAAAGCCATAGACACCATAGCGAATCAGATCGCTTAATCCTGATTTAGCGAGTGTTTTAAATTTCTCGTTTTAGAATATAGAGAATGCAGATCCGTCAAAAAGCTTAACCTTGATAGATAGTAGTATAGGTAGAAATAAAAAGAGTTCACCAATTTAATCAACTCTTGGAAGAAATAAGGATAGACTTAGATTAGTTTTTTCCTCGTTTTGAAAAATAATAAAATTTTGATGTTTTCGTAGGTTTGCAAGTCCAAGTGTACCGAAGCGTAAGAAAAAATTCTAGGACAAGTAGGATTGGGTAGATAGCGATGTCGCTTTGAAAAATGTCATATGCCGCATTGTTGAATCCAAAGAAAGCCATCAAGAAGAAAGAAAAGAGATTTTTCCCAATGGATGAGGCAATCGTTTGCCGAAAGCCGTAAGATTGATTACCGAGGTTCCGGACACCTAAAAAGACAAGCTTGTCCTCCCCAAGTGGAGCCACCGTTAGCCATCTATAAATTATGATTATATCTCGATGATGGCTAGATTAGTCCATGGATTTCCAAAACAATGTTTTCATCAAAATCTATGAGTTTCGGAAAATATCGCTATGTTCATTATCCTTAAGTTATCCATTTCTCATAAAATCTTCAATCAAAGCCTCTTAAGTTGCCCCGCTATTACAAAAATATTGTTTTTCGTACCCATTTTTCATCATTTTTCCTTTGAAAAATCCCTCTAAAAAACCCCTTAATGTCATCCATTTTTCCTCATTTCACCCATTACTTCCTCAAAATCCCCTTTTATTCGGTTTAAAAACACCCTTTTCACTCCTACCAAACCTAAAAAAAGGCTTAAAAACCCTTCTTTAGGCCTATTCCGCTCCATTTTGAAAATAAGGCCTTAAGTGCTTGCCCAAGCCCTCAAAATTTCATTTTTTATTGTAAGAACGAGGCCCCAGACCATCTGGGCGAAAGGTCTTAAGCCCCATCGCCATCGCACTTAAGATTAAATTCTTTTGGTTACCCTTCCTTTTTCTCTTTCTCGCCGATTTGCGAAAGGCCGATATGCTTTCCCGCTTTGGGGGACCGAGCCGTCGATCTCACTTCGATCCGAAGGTCCTCGCTCCATCAAGGGTCCCCATTTTCTCTTTGTCCCGACCCTTTTAACCCGCCGATGGCCGATCCGCTCAATTGATCTGAGGCCGCCAATTCCACAAATATCTACCGCCCACGTTGCACGCAAGTCCCCGCCGATGATCTCCCCCTTCGATGGACCCCCCCGTTGATAAAATATCGACCGTCAATCTCCTTAGATCGGGACGCGTCCGCGCTCCATCGCATCGCCACTTCGATTTTTCTCTTTCAATTTCCTTCTCCGCCGATGGAATCCTAGCCGTTGATATCTCCTGCATCTAACGACCTTCCCTAAATGGCACTTCGCAAATCCAAAATCCCGCCCGGCTCGGACCGCCGATTGCGAAGCACCGATCGATCCCGACCGTTGATCTCGATCCCGATCGACATCCTCCATCCATCGCCCTTCGTCTTCCCATCGCCATCGAAATCCACATTTCTTTATTCCTGACCCTCTTCTCCTCCACCGCCGATCCGAAATCAATCCCGACCGTCCATCTCCCCGATCCGATGGCCCACATTGCTCCTATGTCTTAACTCCGCCCTTGCCATTCTCCTTTATCACCCAATCTTAACCGTCGATCCCGTTTTAGATCGACGACCTTTTGCTTCATCGCAACATCGCCATTTCCCCTAACCCTCATCTATCTCCGCTTCTCTCGATTTACCCCGACCGTCGATCTGGCCGATCCGATGAATCCTATTGATTCTCGCATTTTACCTCCACTAGGCCAATTTTTACCCCCGCGCAAAGAAATTTTTGCCGTGCGCCAATTTCTTTACGTCACCGCTAGGCCCTACCTCTTCCTCCCATGTATTTCTTTTTGCCTTTCGCATTTGTTTTTAATTGTCGATCCGACCTATCGCTTCGGATTGGGGATAACCACCATTTCACTTCGTGTTCGTTCCTAAGAACCTTTGATTGAGCTATTTTCACGTGAAACAAGCGTTTTCAAGAGCATACATATCAGCCACAACCATATCGCGTTCCCCCGCTCATTACCACTTACCACCCGAGCCCTAGGCGAAAACCATCCCGCCTTTCCAATACCGCCTATCCATATTTTCGCCATAAATAGATTTAAACCCTCGAAGCTTATGGTTTCGACCATGGAATCCCTTCCACATGCTCCCCCACCTCTCGCAGACCGCCCTTTTTCCATCTCGCCGAGCCTTCGTTTAGCTTTAACCAAGTAAACGAATGTTTTTATGACAAGTTTATTTGCTCAGAAGTGTGTTTAATCTGTTAAAGACACAAAAGTCATCCCACCATCTAAGCAGCGGGACATGGCCGAGGGTGATGATCCTCTATGGCCGGGAGATGCGTAAAGGGAACAAAAGAGGTTAAATTCTAGGTTTCGCCTCGACAAATCACGACATCGCTAAACAAACAAACCCTCCAAATATGCAGGCAAGCCAATTCGTACATCCGTAGAAACAAAACAAAATCGCAAGAAGATTAAAAGCTTAATCGAAGAAATCAAAGGAAAGCGAGGATTAGCATAAAGATAAAGGATAAATACAAAGAGTTAAGGACAAAGATTGAAGATTAAACAATAAGAGGGGAATTAAGACAGAAGATGATTAAATAAGGCTCTAAAAGCCAAAATCGAGGCCTAATCGAGTTAAAGCCACCTATACATCAAATCGAAGAAAACAATGAAGATTAGTGCAGAGGTTAAATCAAGGAATATTAGGCTAAAGTAGCCTCGAATACATCAATAAAGAGCGCTATTTCATCGAAATATCAACCGACTCCTTTGGCCATTCTTTATCTCAAAAGGCAAATCAATAGTTATTACACAAAAGAATATAGTTTAAACTCTGGCCGTGAAAGTTATTGTAAAAGATAATGATAAAGCCTTAAAGTCAATATTTTCACCTATTTTATCCTTAGAAATTAAAGACGCAGTTATTAAACAGAGGTATCTGGCTGCATGTTCTACCTTTATGCCTCGTATGGTTAATACAAGTCGTGAATGCATTTACTTCCGTCATAAATGACATTTGAACTCCTAAAAACGTTCCACCTCCGCATTTTCGCATAAATACCGCATTTTGGAACTCATTATAAATTTTGGATTTTGATGACCGATGCCGGAATAATACATAGTCCTTTGAAGCTCTTGAAGAGAAATTGATGTCTTGGAACTCATGCATGATTTGATTTTCTTGTCGATGGAGAAGGATTGTTTGCAGATCCATAAAGTTTGGTCGATGGTTAAGTTTTCTTTTTGTTTTCTAGCTTTCCATGATGTTTTCCATCTTGCTATGTTGCATTAGGACAAAGAATTTAGATTAAGAAATGTTTCTAATGGCACTTAAATCTCTGTTTGTCCTTCACTACCTTAATGTTTTCTTCGCTAGGATATATTAGAGAATTCATCTTTTTCTCTCTAAAAATTTCTTAGCTCGTCCATTTCTTGGATAATATTAGATCGCTTAGCATCAATTATGATTTATGGTTAGCCCCGCATATCATTTCCATTGAAATATATTATGTTCTTGGAATCATCTCTTTAAAGCAAATATTGTTTGTGGCTTGTCAAAGGAGTCCGTGTAAAATCATGCTCTCTGGCCTTTACTTAGCTAAAATTGTTTTAAGGAAACCTTATAGCTATAATCTTGGATGTTAGAGCTTTTCTCCTTCTATGTTTATAGTTACTTGAATATCTTAAATGTTTTTCTGCTCTAGATGATAAAAAAGCTTTGAAAGTTGGGTAGGTTTCTTACCTTTCGTGTTTTTATCTAAATGTTTGTCTTGGTTAATTATCTCGTTTCGCCTAAAATCAAATGTATTAGGTTTTTCTTATGCCTTTGATTCTCTTGATGTTCTTATCAATTTTCTAACTCCCTCGCTTACAAGTATATAAAGGATTCGTTTCTATCCCTTTATTAGTTTGTTATTCTCAATCTTTATGTCCATTTCATAAATCCATAAGAACCTTAAAAGATCCACCAACCAAGTAAAATTGCCCTACAAATTCTCTTAAACACCATCGATGAACTAACTGGACCTAGTTAGACTCCATTGCCCAATGAATTAACAATCTTGCATGTTTCCTATCTAAAATCTATCAAAGCATCATACCCAACCGAAACAATCAAAATACCCCCGTACTCCTAACATCTAGCCTAAAATCAACCTCTTAAAAGCATCAAGCTATATCCTTACAAACATATTGAGAGATCCCTCTCCGAGACTAGGAGGGCTAGATCCTAGAGCTCTAAATCTTGTTTGATGTTACCCTTGTCAATTTGTATCCGAATCAATCTAGCAAATTACTGGGAGCTAACAAGGGGAAATATTAAAAAGACATTAATGATAAGGGATAAACCAAACGATGCTTTCCATAACTTTTGAAAGTATCCTACTTACCCTTTTATTCATCCTAACATTTTTTTATTTCCTTTATTGGGTGCATTTGAGCTTGCCGAATTTTCTTTATTTATTTTTGATAAGAAAAATAACTTATTTCTAAGCTTATATCTTCCAATGGCTCGATTAAACTTATGAGCTCATTTTTATTCTCTACCTAACTACCGTATCCGCCAAGATTAAATGGTTTGGTTAGATCTTTATTCACTAACTATCATAACATGAAATTTAAAGACATGAATGATCAAGATTAGACTCGTTTGATCATGATGATTTGTGGTATTTTGAACAAGTTTCACATAAGTTATTTGCAAAGTAAAGTAAACCAAGAGTAATCGGGCATTTGAATGTGCAATACTTTTAGAATTTGTTTTTCCTTTTCTTTTGTGGGGTTCATATTTTATATATTTTTTTATATATTTCTTTATTTTGGTCCTTCGATTATTATTTTAGGATATAATCTCTCTTTTCATTTTTAATATAGAAAAAAATTGCGTAAAGAAAATGCTGTACAATATTACAAGACATAACATAGTCGGGCTCAAAATTATGATCTCTATTATTATAGGAACCCAACAAGGCTCCACTCGGGGGATGGAATCTCGCTTGTGAGATGTCAAGAAGTTTCGATCGTTGGCCTTGGACTTTGAATTTTATTGGAACTCGCTTTGTGTGATTTCCTTTATTCAAACATATGATGTTATATCTTATAAAGCTTACACCTTTTCGTGCTTCAACTTTATAAGAAAATCATACACTCCAATCTAAACTTTGTTATGGTATTTAATAATGGGATAAAATAAAATAACAAATGAACTACCGGTTAATCCGGTGAAAAATAGTGCTTCAACATTCGACCAATGACTCGGTCCAATTCGGTAGATATGTTCCGTCTAACTCTTTCAAGAAAATGCATTATTCAAGGCTCAGAACCATAAATGATGTATGGGCCCTTCCAAAAGAAAAATCAAATTTTCCATGTTTTCCTTTGTCTTCCCTTCTAGAATCCCATTTGAGTACTTGATCAACTATGAAGAAATCATCTCGCTTTAGTTTTTCTATCAAATATCTTCTTGATTTTGTCTTGAATTAATCAGCTTTGATATAAACTTCTTACCTGGTTTGCCGCAAATTAATTTTTTGATTTATCCTCCTTTTGGATGTCATTTGGTTCTACTTGCATCTCTTGAATCATTTTCATTACCTGCACTCCTAATGAGGATGTAAAAACAAATATCCATCCCGTATACCAATTGATATGGAGATGTACCAATAGATTTCTTGGTAGTTAGTCCTGGTTCGTCCATAGGCATTTCATTTCAACCTTTTTATTCCGTGTAGTTTTATCGTTATCCCGTAATAGCTTTTTGGATGATGTTGACTAGGATTTTGTTTGAAGATTCCGCTAGTCCATTACCTTGAAGGTAATAGGAAGTGGAATGGCCTAGAGGATACGGTATCTCGTTACAAAAATCGACCATTTTATTGGATTTGAAGGTAGTAAGATTATCGCTGATGAGATTTGTGGGCATCCAAATCTAGAAAGGATGTTATTATCAATAAATGAAATAATGACAGAGCCTCGTGGCTCATCTAGAAGGGATGGCTTCTATCCACTTGGTAAAGTAGTTAGTGGCCGTAAATATCCATTTATATTGGGAAGAGGAGGGTGGGTGAATTTCACTAATGAAGACTAAACCCCATTGTTGAAATGGCATTTCTACCGAGATAGGTTTGAGGGGTAATGGTAAGAGTTTCTTTTTTCCCTTCGAATATTTGACATTTGTGACATGAGGTCACATAATTTGCATTATCCGCAAAAAGGGTGGGCTTAAAACCTACCTCAAATTTTATCAAGAATCTTTTTTCCAAGATAGGTGTCCTCCAGCTTGTAATAGGCCTGCATGAATTTTTTAGCTTCATCTTTTAATAAGCAATTTAATAGAATGCCACCATGACCTTTCCAAAATAAAACATTATCTAAGATACAATATTTCATTGCTTTCATTTTTAAGAATCTACTTTTAGTTCTAGATAAAACAAGAGGGAGCTTGTAAGTTGAGTAAAACAAATGTAAGGTATGCATACTGCAGAATCTATGAAAGCTTCACTAATTTTTTGAGTCGCCATCTCTTCCCGATCATCTATTATAAAGAATGAAATTTATGTCCAAGGCTCGATATTTCGAATAACCACGAGTTTGGCCAAAACTCTGGCTTTTAATCAATTTAGTAGGCTTTATTTCAATGTCATATTCAAATATTGTGGCAATCCATTTGCCTCTTTTTTTCCATCGGCCCATTCTCAGCTAGAATGTCCTTACAACTAAATTTGGAACATATGTTGTTATGTGAGAGTATATAATGTATATTTTATGACTTTCACTAAAGAAGAGCTTGTTTTTCCATGATATTATACTTTAGTGTAGTATATCTCAAATTTTTACCGAATAAAGAAATGAATTTCTCATAGCTCTCATCATTCTTTTGCAACAAGACCGCCGCAATGGTGGTGGCCGTGGAAGCAAATGAAATAATTATGAAATCTTTTGAAATTAGACTTGAGGAGACAAAATGTGTTTTAAGAAGGGCTTCTTTGGTTTCTTCAAAGATCGCTTAGCCTCTAATATCCACTTAAGTGTTGAATCCTTTTTTAATATGTTATTTAATTCTCTAATTAGTTCTTCTAAATTAGAAATGAATCTTCTAAGAAAATTTATTTTACCTAAAAATGCTTGTAATTATTTAATTTTCCTAGGATGAATGATGTTTAACTATTCTAGCCGGATCACCTCTAATGCCCTTTTTTAAATTATGTGTCCCAAGAGTTTACCTTCCTCAAATACAAAAAGTGATTTGTTGGGATTTAAGGATATGCCAAAATTTCTCGCATTTTATGAATACTCTTCTTAGATGATCTAAATGTTCATTATTTGACTTGGAAAACACTATAATATCATCTAGGTAAATGACCAAAAATTCATGGGATTTCCTTGCAAAGTTTATATCCATAGATCTTTGGAATGTCGCTCCAACATTCATTAATCCAAAGGGCATTTTCAAGTACATGAAAGTTCCCCGTGGGAGGAATGCAGCCTTTGCTTGATCTTCAGTTGGACTAGGATTTGGTTGTATCCTAAAATCCATCAAATAATAAAATTCTCGATGACCCTACTACCCTCTCGGAGAATGTGATCCATTTTAGGGAGGGGATAATTATCCTTTTTAGTGATACTTTGTTCAAGTTTGTGAAATCAACATGTTGTGGTTCCTATGTTTTTGCTGACAATAAGACCAAAAGATAAGACAACATCAAACCACTTTGGGATCCTAGGATCTAGCCCTCCCGGATCCGCAGGGATCTCTCTATAAATATAAATAATGATATATCTTTGAGGCTCAAATTGAGGTATTAGGCTAGGTATGAAGCACAAGGGTTTTTTATTTGGTTTGTTTGGTTGGAGATCATTAACCGAGAAGGTTATGGAAGTAAAGAAGGAATTGAATAGAAGGATGTTTCGAAGATGGGAAGATAGGTCAAAGAAAAGTTAATCCATTGGGATATGGTGTCATGAAAGGGGATTAATTGCATAACAACTATCCAAGGCTTTCCACAGGCAAGTCATCTATACTAAAGGATCTTTTAGATATATGGTGGAATGGAACATTAAGACTGGTGAAAGAAAGAAAACCAAAGTGCAAACTCTTAAGATTAGGTCGATGTCATTGAAATCCAAGCCTCGATTTTGACATACTTCAAAGGAAACTTTCAATAAAAGACACAAAGGGTAGCTTAAGATCGTGTCGTATGTCATTTAAACTTGTGACTCGCTTTCTCAAAGATACTTAAGAAAGAAAATCCAAGTAGGTCCTCATAACCACTTTCGCATTAGTAGAAAAATTAAAGATTCAACATAAAGTAAGGCCTAAGATTAGAGAAAGACTTCTTAACCTTCAATTATTTCGACACTAACTCAAAGGGAACTTAGAAAGGCTAGCTTTTGGAATAGACACCTAGTGAGACAAAAATAGCTCTTATCTCCCGCCCGCATTCTTTCTACCATCCAATCAAGAACATCTAAAACTAACCCCAAATTTAGACATCAAGAAGCATGGACCCACCAACTACTATATTAGTTAAACTATGATGTATTAGCTCTTAGATACACAACTTAGCGTAAAACATCAAGATAAAGATTACGTTGAGATTTAGGGCTACTCTGTGAGTATAATCCCAATCTATGCTTGTCGCTCTTTATCCGAGAATAATGGATAGTATGATAAACATGAAAGGAAACGATTACAAGAAGAATACATCACCAATAATATAGACCAGGATCCCGTGAATCGTCTTTGATTAATTGATGTGAAAAACTAGTCACATACTTTGAGCTCAAGTACCTTACAATACGTACTTCTTCCTGTACCCTACTATAATACAAACTACCTAACTACTTACCTCACAATGTCAGCTCTAACAATGATAAAATCCCAACAACCAACAACTTTACAATGTATTCTTCAAAGAGTTCTTATAGGAGAATGAGTGATGCGTAGTAAATGTAGTAAATTAATTGTTCCATTAAGGCAGAGGAGAAGAAGGTCGAGTGCCCATTCCCGTATAATGGCTCTTCATTAACTCGTGTGTACTTGTAGTCCGGTCTAGAAGTCCTTGGTAATAACTTCAGTATGTTCCTCTCAAAGTACTCCGCGGCATGGTACTTATTTTTCCTTTCCGAAAGAAGTAATGTGGCTAGAACGTCCGAAGGTCTCCCATACTTCCATAACTATTGTTCCCGGCATGCTCAAGGCCTTTGGTTGTAGTAATGGCTCGGTGTTCGATGGAAGATGGTAGAAGTGATGTAGCTAGTCCTTTTTGGAGAAAAAGTGTCTAAGGTGTCTCCCATACTTACAACTATTGTTCGACAGCCTTTGAAGGCCTTTGTCGTTGTAGTAATGGTTCGGTGTTTGATGGAAGATGGCAGAAGTGATGTAGCTAGTCCTTTTGGAGAAAAATTTTTCCATTGATATTAAAACACGTATATGGCTTGTTTCATGTGCTTTAGACCTTATTAAGCCTCTTAATCATATTCATGTCTCATCCGTGTCCTTTGAGCTTTAAACATTGGATTATAGGCGTTAAATCTTTCAATAAGGAGCCTTAAACTTTAATCATTCTCCTCATAATTTTTTTCCGCTTCTTCCGACTATTTCGGTGCATGCATGTGTTTTGGAGGCGTAGGAGGGTATGGATCAGGGTTTAATAGCTCGATATTTGATAAAATCATGTGCTTAACCTCTTCAGAGTCTTCCCCGCAATCTTCTAGCTATGAAAATAGAGCCTCGTACCCCAAAACACCGTCCGTGACCGTGAGATTCGAGTGGGTTCACATCCCTTAAACCTGCAAAAGCATGATCAACATGTTAAGAAACCCATGTGGGAGGGAGGATGGAAGCCTTGAGGGCCTGAGGATGGTGGTGTGTGCAAGGAAAGTGGTGGAGGTGCGAGAAATGAATGGAAATGCAACAGAATGGTGAAAAATCGCTCCGACGGAAGTTTGGTGTATTATGCGTTCGGGACCGTTGTGATTAGGTTTACCGTAGGTAATCAATGGTCGAGATTCACTTATAGGGTCATTGGGGAGGATAAATGAATGAAAAATGGGCGAGTTAAAATTATATCGCGATCGTCGATTTCGTTAAACAACGCACCAGATTGCTTTCGAATCGCATTTGTTAGGGGAGCGTATGAATGGAGAACGAGTGGGGGTGAGATCCAACCATGGTCATTGGATCATATCAATCGATGACTGCGATTAAATATGAAAACTCAATGCGGAGGGGAAAAGGGAAGGCAAAAACCGTGACTAAGCTGCCGGGCCTGAGGCTGCAGGAATTGGAAAATCACGCGATTCCATACAATCGTCGACGCGTGGCAAAACAAAACCACCTATATCGCACGATTTCGTGAGCTTTAACTCGTCTAAAACTAAATTTACGCGATATGTCACTTTAGCCGTCGTAGACTCGATGATTTTGATTGACGGTGCGGATAAAACTCGATGGGGAAAGATGCACGGCGGAGGATGTGGGTCAGTCGTGCTCATTATGGACCATCATGATATGTGAATGGATGACTCGCATTAGAAGATGGGCGTAGTGTTTTGGAAAATGGGATGAGGGGTATACAAAGGAAAGTCTCCAATCACCGTTGACGGAGATCAATGGCTCTCGTTGACGAAATCAACACGCTTCTGGGGATGATAAAGTAAAAGGAAAAAGGCTCGAAGAAAGGTTTATAATGGCTTTAAGTGCCCGATTACATTTTTTAGGTTGCATGGAGTGAGTGTTGAGGAGAATAAGCCCTCTAGGGCTAACTTCTTTTTTGTGGAGTGGAAAAATGTTTTTTTGCAGGCGTTTAAAGGAGTTTTTGGGGTTTTAGCACCCGATTCTCGGGCCATGGGTCTAGCGAAGAAGGGGGTTAAGCCACATAAGCCCCTCAGGCTATAAGACTGATATAATGTGTATGGATTTTAGGGCCAAAATCAATGTTTTTTAAGGCCAATGGAGGGTTTCAGAAGTTGTTAGAAAGGGGATTTTAAACCAACCAAGGAGCTATAAGGTTTAAAATTGTGGAATTTTGATGGTTTAGAGGGTTAATGGGGAGTTTTGGAGGAAATTTGAAAGGGGAAAAGTGGTGAAAAAGGAGAACTGTGGGAATGAAGAATAAGGAAATGGAGGCCTTCTTTGACAAATGCTTCTTTCACAACAAAGGGAGGTTTGGCTGAAACAACAGTTGAATATTTTCCAAGGAGTTAAGACACATAAATTATAGTTTCCTAAGAATGAAATATTTTCAAGGGAAATGTTTCTCTTGAAGGCTCAAAACATTTTTAGCCACCCTGCTTTTCTATGTCAACAATTTATAGGTGGTTGCCATGGCTCCACATGGAGATGACATCTTCTTGAAGTTGTCAAGAATATTAGAAAATAATATTTGGAAGTAGGCCGTATGCCTACCACTCAACATCCCTTTCTTCTTTCGATCACCGCCACAAACATGAAAATATATCAATAGTAATATTCTCCCGTACAATCTACCTACCCATCCTACTCGTCCTAGCATTTTCTCTTCAAGGTGCATTTCTTAGGACTTGCGTACCTTTTACATCATCAATTTTCAGAACAGGAAAATAAACTCATCTAATGCTACCCTTATTTCTCCATGAGACCAGACAGTCAGCTTGGCCTCATAGCTTCTCTTACCTAAACTAATATCTACCAGGATTAAACTCGTCCGGTAGATTTATTTCTCTACATTCTAAAATGTAAATTTAAATACATACAAACCAGATTAGACTCGTCCGGTCCGCTCGTGAATCCATTTCATAAAAAGACAAGCCGCATATGGACCGAAATTTAAAAAATAAAATTGGAGGGCTTCAAATATTTAAAAATCACTACATCCTTCATCCTTTTTGTGACTCGATTTTGAGCTTCGTTAGAGTCACTTTTCTTCTTCATTTCAGCTCGGTTTTGATTTTGTTAGAGTCAGTTTCTTCCTTTCTACCGGTTCAAGTTTTGAGCATATCCGAACCTTCTCTTTCAAAGAAAAACTCAACAACTAACTAAATGCTCACATACTCAGCTTTATTGAGATTTCCTACCTAAATTCTACTCTAACTTGGAATATTTACATGTCTAGCTTACAAAATCTCTTTTTCCAATACATCCAAATAATCAAATGATCCCATGATCGGTCTTTTCTACTCAATTCTTCGAGCATGGCCGGATAAAGGTGGCCACTCCCATTATCTTTTCTCTTTAGCAGCTAGCCTTTAAAATGTTTCTCGTTGTCCGCAACAAGTCGCTCATGGCGATCTTTGATCCTTCTTCAAATGTTTGGCAGGAAATGAGCATATGATCTTTGAAATGATACCTCGGTTGTGAGTATTTGACAAGTAAGTTTCAACCAGGATTTCTTCCTCTTCCACCGGATCAAGAAAAGACTCTTTTCGAGAAAGAAAATCTTCCTTATCTTCATCATCCGAACTCGAAGGACTCATCATATACCGCGTCTTGTCCTCTCTTGTAGCTCTCGAGACATTTTTTTTCGGTGGGCCGAGCTCCGTGAAAGACTTCGCTCGTATTCTGGAGTAGGATTTGTTCTCATTAAGCCTTCCTTTTCAAGAGAAGGTCTCTAGTTTCAAACCGCTTCTCAAAAATTTCTTTTTTTATTTTCCTCTTCACCCCGTAAGATGAAAGGCCGCTCGATCTCCAATCACATGGAAACTATTACCGATGATATGAGGTGTAGCAGAGTGAAAATTCAATGAATCTTCATCTATTACTAGACTTTCATAACTTTTCTCCATCGCAGATTACAGAGGCCCTGCATAGCGTTCATTACTTTCTTGAAGCCGATGGAACCGATTTTCCTCCCACAACCGTTTAATGAGGGCTTTGTAAGATCAAATTCTATTTTGAAAACATCATCATTAGACAAATTTAAACTAGGAAAATCACCGAAGTAAGTACGTTAACAATGTATACCGATTATCAACAAGTATTTCTTCATTATGATTTATAGGGAGATTGATCCGTACAATCAAGCTCGCATATGAATGGCAAGAGAAGTTCTATAAAGACCTCAGATACAGGATGTCTGCTGATGATCCGATCTATTTCTTCTTCTGCCAAAGTGGAGGGTTTTTTTTTGTGTTTCTTTGCTGCATGGCAAAGAAATTTCCTTCGTTTCTTGTATTAACTGATTTGGGTGGTTGGATGCCTTCGAGCCTCTTTCTAGATATCTTCACTTGTGCTTGCAGGAAACTTTGAGGATTTTCTGATGTTTCCCGATCTCTTTTCAAATCTTCAAACAACTCCTCATGATCATTATGATATTCAGTTTAGAATACAAGGCCTGTTGTTTTTTTCTTCTAGATGATCGAATGCTACCTCCTTCTTGTGAAACTGAGATGAGTTATCATCTAGAGGAGTCCCTAGATGTGTCAGGGTTCTTCTTCCACGTCGATTCTCGCATTTTCTAAGTGGTTACTTGTTTCCTTAGAGCAAGCCGTTCCCTATTAGCTTTTTCCCATTAGGTCATGATATTCTCTAATCATCATAGTATAAGATATAGGTAGGCAATCGTACAATTCTTGATCACCTTCCTCTTCATCTTCTAAAGAATCTGAGCATCACACATGTCTTGCTCATTGTCTAAAGTCTTGTATAGCTGAGCTTGTTCTTGTTCCCGAAGAAGCATGGGATGCTCTAGATAATCAACATTTGTATTTAAATTAGCCTCATACATCTTCACCATTATTTCACCAAACATGTTTACCACTCTTGTAAATCTATCCGACAAAGCATTTAGCTTTGCTTCCATACTTGGATCCATGTTTGTAAAAAGAGGTCATCAGATCTTCCCAACCAGCTTCAAAGGTCTTCTACCTATGGATTCATTTGGTATTTTAGGAGTTATAAAGTGTGGAGTCTCCAGGTGGATGAATTTGAATGTTTGGAGTAGGATGTTGTCCACCATCAGCACTTGAATACCAATTTAACCAGAGATTCGAGGGCTCAAGAGTGTATCACATAACTTACTCAAACTCCCCAAATAAGTCGCCATTATGTTGTGGTTCCCATGTTTTGGCCAGATACCAAAAGATAATACAACATCAAACAACTTTGGGATCCTAGGGATCTAGCCCTTCGTATCCGCAGAGGGATATATCTATAAATATAAAGAATGATATATCTTTAAGGCTCAAATTGACGTATTAGGTATGAAGCACGGGTTTTTAATTTGGTTTGTTTGGTTGGAGATCATTAAATGAGAAGGTTATGGAAGTAAATAAGGAACTCGAATAGAAGGATGTTTCCTAAAGATGGGAAGATAGGTCAAAAGAAAGGTTAATCCAATGGGTTATGGAGTCATGAAAGGATTACTGCGTAACAACTATCCAAGGCTTTCCATAGGAAAGTCATCTATACTAAAGGATCTTTAAATAGATGGTGGAATGGAACATTAAGAATGGTGAAATAAAGGAAACTCAAATTGCAACCTAAGATCGAGTCGTATGTCATTTAAATCTAAGCCTCGATTTTGACATACTTCAGAGAAAACCTCAATAAAAGACAAAAAGGGTAGCTTAATATCGAGTCGTATGTCATTTAAATCCGTACCCGCTTCGAAGATACTCTTAAGAAAGACAATCTAGTAGTCCTCATAACCACTTTCGTATCAAAAGAGAAAACATTAAAGATTCAACATAGAGTAAGGCCTAAGATCGAGAAAGACTTTGAACCTTCAATGCTTTCGACACTAACCTCAAAGGAACTTAGAAAGGCTAGTCGTTAGAAGAGGCACCTAGTGAGCCAGGGCTAGCTCTAATCTCCCGCCCATATTCTTTCAAACTTAATCCATCAAGAAAATCTAAGAAACTAACCCCAAATTTAGACATCAACTATAAGCATGGACTGCCCAACTACTATACCGGTTAAACTATGATGGATTAGCTCTTAGATACACAACTTAGCAAAAAACATCAAGATAAAGATTACGTTGAGATTTAGGGTACTTCCAGCATTATATCCTAATTCCATTCTGTCAGCTTTTTATCTCGAGAATAATGGGATGCGCATGATAAACATGAAAGGAAACAATTACAAGTAAGAATACATCACCAATAATATAAACTAGGATCCTATGAATCTCGTCGATTAATTGATGTGAAAAACCAATCACATACTTTGAGCTCAATGGCATTTTTACACACAGAATTTTCTTCCCAAATTTCACTATAATACAAACTACCTAATTACTTCCCCTCAATAATAGTTCTAATAGTCAATAAAATCCCAACAACCAACAACTTTACAATGTATTCTTCAGAGTTCTTATAGGAGAACGAGTGATAGCAAAATAGTAAATGTAAACTTAATTGTTCCATTAAGGGAGAGGAGAAGAAGGTCAGAAAGTGCCCATTCCCGCATAATGGCTCTTCATTAACCGGTGTACTCGTAGTCCGGTCTAGAAGTCCTTGGTAATAACTTCAGGTATGTTCCTTTGAAGTAATCTAGTTGCATGGTACTGCTTTTGCCTTCGAAAGAAGTAATGTGGCTAGAAGGTTCATTAAAAAGTCTCCCATACTTCTCCATATTTGTTGCTCCACGCATTTGGAAGGCCTCTCGTCGTTGTAGTAATGGTTCTCGTGTTCGATGGAAGATGGTATAAGTGATGTAGCTAGTCCTTTTGGAGAAAAAGTGTTCGCCGATATTAAAACACGTATATGGATTGTTTCATGTGCTTTAGACCTTATTAAGCCTCTTAATCATATTCATGGTCTTTATCTCATCCTTTGAGATTTAAACATTGGATTATAAAGGCAAATCTTCAATAAGGAGCCTTAAATCCCTTAATCTCGTCCTCCGATACTCTTTTCCACTTCGCCGATTGCTTCGGTGCATGTACAGTTTTGGAGGCACTAGAGGGTTCGATCGTGGTTGAATAGCGTGATCTTTGATAAAATCATGTCAGTTAACCTCTTCAGAGTCTCTCCCCGCAATCTTCGGCTATGAAAATAGAGCTCGCACTCTAAAAAACGTTGTCTCAGGATCGGAGACCGAGTGGGTTCACATCCATTTAAAAAATTCGCAAAAACACGATCAACATGTTAAGAAACCCATGTGGGAGGGAGGATGGAGACAGTTTCCGGAGGGCCGTGAGGATCATGGCCCAGGAAAGGAAAATGGTGGGAGGTAGGCAAGAAAACGAATGAAAACGCAAAGAAATGGTGAAAAATTAGTCCGACTGAGTTTGGTGTGTTGGTGTGTGTTCGGATCGTTAGATTAGGTTTAACAAAGGTAATAAAACTACCAAGATTCATCGAGATAGGGTCATTTGGGAGGAGAAAATGAATGAACAATGGGCGAGTTAAAATTATATCGCGACCGTTCTGATTTCGTTAAACAACTAAGCCGAGATCGTTTGAATTAGATTTGTTAGGGAGCATATGAATGGAGAACGAGTGGGGGTGAGATCCAACCGTGGCCGCTTCGATCATATCAATCACCCGCCGCGATTAAATATGAAAACTCAATGCGAGGGGAAAAGGTGGTAAGGCCGAAACCGTGATGGTTTTTGTTGCGCTGTGGCCTGAGAAGGTAGCGGAATTGGAAAAAATCACACGATTCCATACACCGCTTGACGCGTTGCAAAACAAAACCACATATATCGCACAATTTCGAGCTTTAACTTTCGACACTAAATTTACGCGATATGTCACTGTACCGCTCTGACCGATGATTTTGACTCCGACGATGCGAAAACCCGGCTGGGAAAGATGCATGGGCGGAGGATGTGGGCCGTCGGGCTCATTATGGACCGTCGATTATGTGAATGGACGACTCGATTAGAAGATGGGGTGCAATGTTTTAGCAAATGGGATAAGGGTATACAAAGGAAAGTGTCCGATCACCGTTGATTTCTGAGACCCGCTCTCGTTGATTTAAATCAACGCATAGGGGGATGATAAAATAAAAGGAAAAAAGGCTTGGAGAAAGGCGAGTAAAGGCTTTAAGCGCTGATTACAAGTGTTTAGGCCGTATGGAGTGAGAGGTTAAGGGAGAATAAGCCTCTGGGGCGAACTCTTTTCGTGGAGTGGAAAACATTTTTTTATGCATTTAAAGGAGTTTTTTGGGGTTTTAGTGCCCGATTGTGGGGCCATGGGTCTATGAAGAAGGGGGTTAAGCCATATAAGCCCTCAGTGGGATATAAGACCGATATAATGTAAAAAAGGGGATTTTAGGCCAAATTCAAGAGCTTTAAGGCCAATGGAGGGTTCCAAACATAAAGAAAGGGGATTTTTAAACCAACCAAGGGAGCTATAAGGTTTAAAAAGGGAATTTTGATGATTTATAGGGTTAATGGGGGAGTTTTGGAGGAAATTTAAGAGGGGAAAAGTGGTGAAAAAGGGAGAACCGTGGGAATGCAAAGACAAGGAAATGGAGGCCTCTTTGGATAATAGTTTCTTCACAAACAAGTGAGGCTTTTCAATGGACACAACAGTGAAGATTTTCCAAGGAGCAAGAAACATAGAGGCTTCAAGAATGAAATATTTTGAAGGGAAATGTTTCTCTTGAATGCTTAAAAACATTTTTAGGCACCCTTTTGCTATGTCAACAATTTATAGGTGGCTAACACAACATAGAGTCCGATTTCTGTTTTCTCTAGTGGGGATCAAATTAGAGACCCAATTAGAATATCTTTTATGTGGGTGCTATGATTTGAGCATCATACATCCTTTTAAATTATTTCTCTATCAATGGCATAAGAACATGGTTAATTCTCCTAAGCTTTTGTTTAAAGGGGTTCTGATTTTCTCTTTAATTGGTATCTTATGCCGGGATAATGCCGGTATCATAAGACTTGAGGTCTTCATAATTCAAGGCAAAGATGTCTTGTAATTATTTAAACAAGCTAATGTACTTCAACTTTTCGTTGGAGGTAATGTCTTGGATATTTTGATAAGCTTGGGATTTTCCTTTGCTCCTATGTTCATTCTTTTATATCCGACCTAAGAGGCTCCATTTTAGGTTTTCTAGCTACATCATTTGAGTAAAAAAGGTCTTATAATGGGGCTAATCCATTAGGAAAAAAGTTATCTTTGAGGTTTAAAACTTCGATTCATCATTGATTAATTCCTTAATTTCTACTATTTCTAATTTTTCTATTTCTACTTTAGTGAATTTAGTTGGTTCAATATTATTTACATAATTTACATCTCGAAGCTTCATTATTTATGGTATAATATAATGTACAATCAGTATCTATATTACATTTTTGAAATTCTCCTTCGTAAATCATAAAATCACGATTTTGATTGTCTTGTGAAATTTTTTTCCAATACTTTAAATTATCGTGTATGGTTGTCTATGTCTTACCTCGTTGTATTGATGATTTGGCCGAAAGGGTAACTTGCATGTGCCGGTAAAAGTGACTAAGCTATGCGCTTACATATTCCCGATTTCGAATTACAACATAGTCGCCTCAAGAAAATAATTTATCAAGTCTAGGATGGTATCTCTATAGCAGGCGAAGTCTAGGGTTATTAGTATTGTACTCCCCTTGACTTGTTTTATGATGAGTTCGAGTCTCCCATGATGGAAACTCTTTTGGCTCCAAGTTTTCTTTACAATTTGAAGGCCTAGCACTAATGCCTCATATTATGCCATGTTATTAAGTGCATTTGAAATTTAATCAAAGCATGTCCTTCGAATGATCATTTTATAAATTGTAGATCCATACTCCAAATTCTCGCTCCTAATCTATTTACAGATCCATCAAAATCTAAATGCCACATAGACTCATGTGTTATATTTTCACTATCAATTTCTTTGTATTTTTCTTCTACACCCGTGATTTTATCTTTGTCATTGTCCGAATTTCATAGGATAAATGAGTCCAAAACAACTTAACACATGGAATAAATAGGATAATTCTATCAGGTTTCCGAACTACTTACTCATGAATTTCATCAAGGTTTTTCTATAAAGCTTCCTTGACCAAACACAAAAATGGTAGCATATGACATGTCTAATTGCGTTGATCCCCGTAATTTTGCTTCCCATGAGCTTGGTGAGAATAACATACCATATTTTGGAGGGATATAAAACTACTATGTCCATAAAAATATTCTTTGTCAAGTAATCGACTAGAGTTACACACAAATATTTTATCACACCAAGACATTTAACTCGACTAGAATAAAAAGAGAATAGGTCCTTTAGGGTTTGGTGATGTCTAAGTTTAATTTTTCCATGACTTCTTTGGCATTAAATTATGAGATGCTCCCGAATCCAACATAGCATTATGTAAAATTTGATCATGAACATTAAAGATTAATATAGAATGGAGGGACACCCCCTTGTTGATGTTTGCTATTAACTTCTAGACCAAATAATAACTCAAAGTTGATCATCATTGAGGTTAACAACATCTTCGCCTTCACCTATGTTTAGTGTTTCGTTGATTTGTGCCTTGTATGAGTCATTTTTCACCAACTCGTTAAAGGAACTAGTATGTTCAATTTAATATCTCAATTTTGATATTAAATGGCATTTGAGTTTTTCCTAATTGAATGATTCCATTTTTACCAATTGTGGTTTGTGTGTTTTGTTCTCTTTATCAACAGCTTTTGGTAATTCAGTTTTGTGTGTCAACTGCTTTTGTTTTCAATTTTCTTTGTCCGGGAAATGGGCTTGAGTAGCAATGGAAGTTTGAGTTGATGTCTACAATATTTGGTGTGGAAGTTTTCCGAGTTTCTCCCTGGAGAATTTGTAGAACTTTGGTCAGTTACTTTATTGTTTTCTTATTTTGGGTTTGGACTCGATTTATTAATAGGCACTTCCGTGTTATTTTTTTCTTCTAAGGCTATACCGTTTATGAACTGTGAGATAGCATATTCATGTTCTCTTTTTTAATCAAAGGATTCTCCAGACTTAATTGTAATTGCCGTAACATGTACAAGTCTTGTTCTTCGGGGTAAGAAAAATGGTATTTTCATCGTCTATTCACTGTTTATCCGGGTGTTCTAGTCTTCTTCATGCCGTTGTGAACCTTCAAGATAATTTTCTTGAAAAGTGGTCTAATCTGGCTGACAGGGTACAACTTATATCGATTTACCAATATTATGATTTTTCTAAAGTTGGGGTTTTTGATTTAAATCTTGTTAATTATCCCATCGAGGTTTTCTTTCCATGTTCTCTAATCTTTCCATTAGTATTTCTAAACTTTTAGCTAAAATATCTATCTTAACATCCGAAGTGGATGGTTCTTCCTAATGGTTACTCTTCTCTCATTCCTCATCCTTGCTCTTTTAGCCAAGAAGCTTCTGCTTCTACACTAATCGCATCACTATGCATCCGTTCTAAAGATGCGTGCTTTTCTCTTAATTGATAGGACATGTCGATCAAAACCATCCGGAAATTTAATCGTAGGCTAATTATGGTGGAGGTCTGATATTCAATGGAGTTTCATTGTAAATGTTGTTAAACCTAGTACAAGAATCCTAGGATATCTCCCCAATGTTCTCATATTCATATAATATATGGAGAGGGTTTTCTTTCTTTCCCATATATTTATGAACAATGGGTGGAAAGCAAATCAACAATATGGTTAGCAGTAAATATTCAACCATTTTTTAACATCTCCTACTAATTTTTGTGCAAACACTAGAAAATTTGGCCCAATTTCCGACAAACTCACTTCGTCGCTATTCTAACACATATTCGCTTCTAAAGAGAGACAAGCTCGAGGCCGTACAAAATGTGGTTAGCCATTATGTCGCAATTGATGCTTGGCCAAAGTGTCGCAATACCGACACTCTTTTTCTCCGACGTTTCCAAAACCGTCGCTCTTCGACGTTTTCCAAACTCTGGGCCGCTCTTCCGACGTTTGGAACCGTCGTGAATTCCGACGATATGTGGTCCGACGATTTGAACGTCGCTCTTCCGACGTTTGTAAACCGTCGCTCTTTCGACATTTGTAAATTGTCGCAATCTCGACGATATGCGGTCCGACGCGCAAAACGTTCTTCCAACACTTATTAAAGTGTCACAATACCGATGCTTTCGTTAAAGTAAACAAGACCGACACTTTGCCGAAGTGTCGCATGTATGCTTTTCAAAGGCGTCACAAGACCGACGCCGAGAGTGAAGTTTCGCAATACGAACTAACAATTAATTAAAAAAAAAAAAAATGGAACGTCGCAAGACCGACGCGTATAAGGCGTCGCAAGACCGACGCTTATAAAGCGTCGCAAGACGAACTCTTATATGCCGTTGCAAGTCCGATGATTTTTAAAGCGTCGCATAACGACGACGGGTTAAATTTAAAAAAAAAAGAAAAGAAAATTCTACTAAGCCTGTGATGTCTTTGAATATGGAATCTTTGTTATCTCAAAGAAAGGTTCATGTTTGTCATCAAAATCAATTTTGCTTGCTTTAGTTTCTTTCCAAGAAAAATTTAAGTGACAATGAGTTGAAGCACACAAAACTATAAATACACCAAGTCCATGTACCGATGGGCTTGTATGGCTTGTCACTATACCTTTTATGCTATGAGGTATGAGGTGATATAACATCAAGGAGTCATGGTAAGATGTGTTTGTTAAATTTGAGATGAAATTGGGGATACCGGTAATATATGTCAAAATTTCATTCACTCGTGGATGCATTGTTGTTATCTATTCATTGACATATCTTAATTGTTGTGGGTTTTAAATTTATAAATTGTTTTAGAAGAGTAACAATCACACCCCAATATTGAACCAAGAAGGGAGGAATCACTTGGAAGTTGAATCATGGCCATAACACCATTTCATGCTGTATGTGTGTTATGTGACACCTTTGTGGAGGAGATAGTCAATATTTTCTAGAATGATAATTAATGGGTTTGCATTTTGTAATATGTTTTAGGTTACATGTAAATGATGCAAAAAAATATGGCTAGTATTTGGAAAGACTTCAATATCTATGTTTTAACAAGGAAATATTCCTATCCACTCTTGCGATGGTATAAGAATAACCTCTCGTATCAAACAATTAAGTTTCAAATAATAGATCGTTACCAAACGAGTAGCATTAAAAGAAAATCCATAACCTGGTTGCTCAAAAGTTTCCGTGAATTTCGCGTAAAATAAGGTGTCATTGGTCATTCCGCCTTGTTCCTCTTATTGCACCTCATCAATAGACCATCCACTAATATCACAAAGATATCTACCAGGAACATCTATGCAATCGTAGACTTCCCAATTCTTAAATCATCCTCTCTTATTTGGAAATAGCATGAGATGTGATGTAACCCAAGTTGTTTCACCCGCTCTTTTTGTTGGGAAACTTAATGGAAGAAAAAAAAACAATAGAAGGGCTTTCATGGTTACACGAAACCCTTATATTTATGGAGCAATCCAAGTGTAGTTCAATAGCTACCATAACAATTTTATCTATCCATCACATACACAAGATAGATAAAATGAAACTTCCAAACAACTCTTTGTTTTGCATAGATAATTGAAGCTTTTGGGGAAACCTGTTATTGGTGCCTCTTGCCTTGTGCATATATCGCTCGAATTGATGCACAAGATTTATGAGCTCCAATTCTAATGGTTGAAGATGTACATTTGGGTCTCATACCACTTTTAAATCCTACCATAGTGCATACATGAGGCAATGTTAAGCTATTATGGTATTCATTTGTTGGGGTTAATTAGTATTTAAGACTTTTATAAATGAATACCGCTGGTCCCTTACTTGAATAAACCCGAACAAAATGAGAACTCTATCTGTATCTCTCCAACTCCTATGAAGTACCTTGTTAACAGACGAAGTTTCTCATCAAGAAATTTGGCAATAAGTTCTCATTGAAACGGCTCTCAAGAGACAAAGGCCATAATCTCGTATAAATCAAAAACTATATATCTAATATTATGAATGCAATTGTCTACCTAAAAACATTCTTTCATTACTTACCTTTAGTTGTTTTGTCATTAATCCTTTCCAAACTTTCCGTCTCACTTAATTTGATAATCAAAAGCACAAATTCAATGAACAATCCGAATAAAATCGTAAAGAAAATGAAACATAAAGAAAATGAGAATAAACATATAGTAACTAACTCGTATAATTAAATCTATATAAATAGAAAGAAAATGAGCATAAACATATAGTAACTAACCCGCCTTATATTTATCGTATGCTCAAAGGCATCCTCGATAGTATTAGAAAAGGCCTCATTCTTCAAAAACTTTCTTCCCATATCGTATCAAGTCGTGCTTTCAAGTCTAGAAGGATGACACCATGTCCTTGTCTTTCATTTCATCCAATACAATGCCTTGCCCAAAAACAGCTTTTAATGTATGCATCGAGAGCCACCACATCTCAAGTGCACTCACCCTTTTAAAAAGAGAGTACATGCGATTGCTGTCCGGAATGCGATTGACATCCATGAGCAAAGTAAATCCCTGGGAAATCATGATTTGGCTACCTTGTTAAATACATATGAACTGTCCTATTTCAATTTAGAGAGGGTATTTGACTCTATCGGCAATAAAGAATGGGATTCTATATCGATTTCTTTCCACATAGAAAGAGACCATAATGATTAATTACATAGAACATCCAATCAAAAAACAAATATGGGAATTTGAAAATTAACATGAATGAATATCGTATAACTCAATGGAAAGATCCTCATTTCCAATCTCCACCGCTTCCAAAATACATGTGATTTGAATGCTAAGGGTATATCCGTCATCATTGTTTCTTTAGGTGAGACATTTCCAACATGCAAATTGTATTTGGCAACTTCACACCCGTACTTATGGACATACTCCTTTATAAATGCAAACCCTTAATTTTCCTTGTGAATGAAAAATAAGAACAAAATTTCAACCGAGGGGTTTACACCAATCATGAAACCATTTCAAGAACTCCGTTTGATTGTCCTGAAACGCATGAAATGAAATGGAGCAAAGAAAAAGTCAGCTTTCTATAAACATAGTACACATGAAAATAGAACACCGAGGTGCACCCACTTTGATCAAAATAATATTATACATATTTTTCGTGCATCAATAAAATAACACAACTCTCGCATACTACATAAAGCTTCCATAGAAAATGTTACCACATAACCATGACACACTCCGTGGCATGAAAAACTACATTTTCTATTTCCATTTCAAGTGCATTCGTCTTTAAAGACTTCACCCAAAAGGGTCACCATCGTAACAATGCTTGCATGAAAATTACATAGATGGTAAGCAATGCATAGTTTTGTTTCACTACCCGAAGGATAAATCTCGTGAATTTGATCAATAATGGAAGCAATAATCATGAATATATGTGAATATACAAGGATTTCAAACAAATGAAGGCCAAAACAATGGGACATGGAGTCAATTCCAAAGAATTTTTTGAATTTTCGAAGCCGTTGTGTGAAGAAACAGGTAAAATACTCATCAAGCAAGCCTACAAGGGATCCAGGAACTATAAGATGAAGCAAGGGAAAGGATAGGTTATAGTTTATCCACAATACCATGATTGATTTGGGGAGCTAGAGAAGATTTTCGAGATTCTCGTGTCAAGCAGGCTACCAAGGTTCCTTTATCAATCTTATTCTTAAGTACCGGGATGAAAATATTTATGGTTGGTTTGCATATGAGAAGCTTGGGAACCTCGCTCTTCCCTACAGCTATATCCCTTCCTAGATGTCATTCTTACCCGTGTAAGTAATTCTAGCTAAGTAAGTAATTCTTACCTCGTGTAAGTAATTCTAATGTATGAATGCTAGATATTGTAACAAATAGACTTGAAGATCATCTTCTATGTACTAGCCATCATTGAAAGACGTTATTGGAAGCCAAATCAATACTCTTGATAGATTCTCTTTCCTTTTACAAGTAAGTTATCCTCTATGCTCTATGTCCGCAATCCAAAAGTCTATATCCTAATTTGAGACTATACTGAAGTATCTTTCAAAAGTTCTCGTAGGTTGAATCCTAAAGGAATCTAGGACCAAGACCGAAATAATAAATCCTACATCTCTTTGAAGCTAATCTCCGACCAAGTTACGAAACAAGCACTTATGATGACACCAAACAACTAAATGTGACTATACATGACATTCGATACAATATTCTTTGTGATTTATGGAAGAATATGAAAGAATATCCAATGAAGTTTGAAACCTCTTTAACCATCTATTATAAATCGCACTCGCTAAGGTTGAAGGTCAAGTTTATGATAATCATATTTACAAAGGATAAATATTTTATGGGCAAATGAAGGTAGAAAATGAAGAACAAAATTTGAAGAGTACCGTATATATTGGACATGTGATCGGAAGTATCAAAGATCATATGACAATAAATTTGTTGTGCTTTATCTCAATCTCAAAAGATTAGGGAGAATTGTTTACAATAGAAAAACACAAGAAGCATTCACGATTGATCCGAACCTATGACTTATTTGGTGGCATTCGAATATTTTATGGCATTATAGTATAGTGAATTTTTGTGACACTTTGACATACAAGTTTTGAAATTGTGGCATTATGCCTATGTGGTAGTTGAGTTCTATGACATATATCTCTTTATATGATTCTTTGTGGCCCGATTCATCAGGATAAAATGAATGTCAAAAGGTACATAATGATGCAAATTTTAGAGACACCTTTTCAATAACATAGAAGTAGCCCTCGCTCAAGTAAAACCCTATCATTTGGAAGATACATGAAGAACGAAGAATTGTGCGGGAGGTTTTAATTATACTCTTTCTCCAAGTTCTATAACCCTAAATTTGCACTCAATGCATCGCCATCTCGTATCTAGTTCTAGACTAAGAAATAGAACTAGTTCTAGTTCTCCGAGAGTTTGTTTTTACTCTTTACATTATGAATCCGAGTAGCGCACTAGTCACAATGTGGTTAGAAACAATGTTATCCATGAAACTAGGTTTTGCCAAAATAAATTGTGGCTCAAACTGTGTAGCGTGCATCATTATAGTATCATTACAAAAAATTTAGAACATCCAAGGCTACAGCCAAATGATGTATCATGAGGGATTAGGAAGTTCCAAACAAACCCGACTAGATCACCGTGAAAATCAGAAAATCGTATATGGACACAAACAGTATATTAAAACAAAGAGAAAACAATATATAGTTCCAGACGTGATAATTAGTCAAAGATCACCACCCGTAAAGTCACAAAACACCAACAAAAAAGAAGAAGAAGAGTTGTACCAATGCTTCCCAAAAAAGAACAGAAAACAATATGTGAGGTTAATGGCCATAAGAGACAAGACTTATTCAAAGAAAAAAAAATGAACAAAGACCAAATTTCAGCTCTCGTCTATCCGACCTATGAAGTTTTATAGTGCATGAGCATCTAAACTACTATTTAGGTCTCTCTTTGACAAGCCACAAGAACAATATTTCTTTCTTTGTAAACATGTCGGTGATTTCCATAAATGAGTTCTCTCTTCAACAATTCAATCCTCTCCATAGTTCCCAACTTACTCGCCTCTATACAACGTCTTTACCGGTGTTTACAATTGATTTTAAATATAAGAATGTGTATTTAGTATTTACTATTAACTAAAACTTTCGACAGTTTGTGTTCCAATTAGATATTCCTTCGAAAGGCAATTTAGGAGTCAAGAAAGATGCGAACATACATAATTTTCAAACACACAATCGAAAATAAAAGAAGTTTTACTTGAGGTTAACATACTCGCCATCAATAAGACTCTTTAAAAGCATATATTATCATAGAAAATTCTCTATTTGAACGACCGTGGAACACCCTCGAAAAAACAAAGGGCGCTCCATTAATGGCCACAAACTTCATTTGAAAGGCACAATCCGTCTAAATAACAAAATACAATTTAAAATAAAATCCCATTAATAAATACGTCGTGAGATGAAAAAACTCAACAGATTTAGTTTGTGGTAAAGAGACCCATTACATTGACTTAAACCCTAGTCTAGAACCAACCATAAATCTCTACAAAATTTAACGATTCGAATTATACAAACAACAGAATAGAAAGGGTTATCATTATGAGGAAAGGGTTATTAGTTTTTTATGTAGGGTTTATCAAATTTTTGACAAGAAAGGGTTTGGAGGAATTGGGATTCAAATGACAAAATAAACGAAATGGGATGAAATGCATGCTTAATTTACAAATGTAATAACGCAATGTATCCTACCAAGAATCAATCCTAGTTTCCAACACACATAAATCATAAGACCGAAGTAATACATTGTACAACCCGAATGATCCATTCCCGTATTTCTATATATGTAGTACATAACATTCAATCTTGCTAAAAAATATTTAAAAAAATTCGCCAAATGTGCTAGTTTTAAGTAGTAGGTGACTTAGCCAATCTAAATTTCACCATACCGCAAATAGAGATAATCTCAGGATTTTAATAGATTTTCACCGCATAAAATATGTCAAAATCTTGTAGCTAGTATCCGGCTCCGAGACCGCAATGAAGAGGTCCAAAGTATGGCGGCTTCAATAGAACCTAGCCTCAACATAGGCTGCGTAGGTCCGAGGGTTTAACTGATTCAAGTCTTAATAAAAAGCTACAACATAGAACCGAGCTCTTATGGTATATATCTATCCTCCAATAATGACAAACATTAAATTCCGAGCATGGTAATAGAACTAATTCTTTACAATAGTCCAAAGATATCCATTCATTTCTAGAAATTCTCGCAAGAAGAAAATGAAAGTCATATGTAACAAAGTATTATGAAAAGACTTCAAGAAACCAAAATAACTTAGCTCCACACATCTCAAACTGCTGAAAACATTGTCTCTCCAAGGTTGTTAATGTTGCAATCCTATGTTCAACATCGATACAAATGTCAAAACAAGTTAAAAGATGAACCAAATAATAAAGATTCAAAGGAAAGACTAGGATGTCACAATTTCTACCGCTATCCTTGAAATGAAGGAAAGCTAACTTACATGCTTTTGTGTTTCCGTAAGGTGGACTTGAAGACCATGTTCATCCTAGAATGAGCTCAAAATTTACTTTTGTTTTTGGATTCGTGAAATAGAAGGATAAATTTGTTGTCAAAAAATAGTGAAATGGAGATCCCATGTAGGCCTCCACCTTTACCGCCCATGGATTTTGAAATGAGAAACTCTCATCCATAAATATGAAGTCCAAAGAATGTGAGGCAAATAAACCCTTGCTTGACTACTATGTTAATGTATATAATACACCCCATGATGATCATTCAATCTCATATAGGGTCATAATTATAGATATCACCAAGAATAGGAGAGGTATACCTTCAACCTCTCAAATAGCAGGTTTCTTCCAACTATCCGAAAGGCTTATGTGTGTCCATGGATCAAAAATATACTTACTTTTGCTTCCTCAATAGCATTTGGGAGGATTGAAAATAGCCAAAAGTGCGGTGATTCCATTTGCAATGACTAAACCTTAAACCTCGCAATTTCTTCCTCTTTGCCCATATGGAGATGAATTTGTCCGTCTCTTCCGTGCAAAGAGTTTGAACATGGTGTATCCCAACATGATAGTCTCGCAATTAATTGATTCGCAGGTCGTGATGTATGCAGAGGCTAGAGACTTGAGTGAACTACCATACTAAGGAGGAGAGCATGAGTATTGAACCGGGTATTGTTTTGTTGAAACTTATTACTTATTGTAATGGGTTTACATATTAAAATTTTGTTCATACTAAGAGAAGCCAAATAATAGAGATTAAATTTTCTAGTCCAAACACCCAATTTCCATAAAATCAAGAGAAAATTGGGTTAAAATGTTTACAAATCGATATTTCAAAAACTAATGTTAGGAACAAAACTCGTAAGCTACTTAAACCCTAACAAGAAATTTTGAATTGGATGTTGATGGCATGTTGTCCGCCCCATCTTAGTACCTTGCAATTTGATAAGAGTTTGTATCAGCTCGATGAACAAAATGCAACTTTAATTGCAACAAAAAAAGCAATCCTCTCGCAGTCCATAAAGGTGGTAGTTCTATATGGCCAGGATTCACTTGAACAAACATGTCCTGCCATTACATTTTTAGTCTACTCACAAATGAAGCCGAGGCAAGGATGAAATGCATGCTCAAGAGTTCAAATCAGGCAAAACTTGGAGAAACTTAAAGAAATTGCACCTAAAATTCTCGCACACCTACCTTCTACTTCGGGCAATGGCACTTTTGGTACATATAAATAGTAGTAAAAATGAATAGATGAGAAATAAAGAAAGAAAACTAGACTTAATGCTTAGCTTGGACCCGCAAGATGAGAAATAAAGGCACGTTGACGTGCCATCTCACATAGACATGTCGACAATGCAATTTTATGGCAAACCGTAGCGCATTGATCATGGGTTCAATTCAAATTAATCGACTTAGAATAGCCGCCTCTATCCATATGTATCGAGGAAGGAGAGGGGATTACACAAGGATTTCCTTTCAAAAACAAAAATCCATTGCTACTATAACTCTACAAGCATTCTCACAATCAACACTTTACAAGTAATTAACCATGCTAATCTATAATTCTAAACTCGAACACATATGCATGAAAGAAAAATGAAGTTGTGTCGATTGCATCAGTTGAACGTTAGAGAGTTTGGAAGATTCAAATGGATGACCCTCGATAAATCTAGCACACCTCAAGACGAAGCCCTAAAGATTCTCGCCGTAAGAGGAGGGTCCCGAAGTGGAACGTAGAGTCTTCAAGGGTACACTATGGGACAAGCTACGTTGTAGAGGCCGTAGTGAAGCACTCATATTCGCGCTAGAATCAAAGGACATGAGTCACCAAGAAGTGAAACATGCTAATGGAGTTGTCCCTAGCGTAACCGAATGGTGATCCTACACAAGATGCCAACAAGATCTAGAGGATCTGATTTCTAGCATTTTAGAATACGATCCTCGATTTTTAACGTTTTAGCTAGTTGTATTATATAGTGTAATGTAGACATTAAAAGTATCAAATTTCGTGTGATTATGACGAGTATACTAATTGTGTTATCTTATGTTTTAAATCAGTTTGCATTGGAAAACTTGGATTTGGGGGGTTGAATATATTGTTTTCAAGACTGTAAATACCATAATAATTAAGTTTCTGCCAAAGCTATGTTTTTCCAAGAAATGCAGATTAAAAATATGGTTGCAAGAGGCTTTATTATTTATATGATAAATTAGACAAAGTGCATTTGTAAGAACAAACCAAGAGGCAGAGTAAAGAGGCTTGCTTCATATCTTAGAATGTCAGTTGGGAGAAATTTCAAGACTAGGCAGGTTCCAAATTACAGCAACAGAACATCTCTATCCATTCCATTTTGTCCACTATGACTATCATGTGACAGGAGGGAGAAGTCTGAAGTCTGAACTTATTCCTTGGGGAAAATTAGGGTCCATGTTATGTCTCAAGCCATTTTCATTTACAAATATAAATGCGCCATCGTCCCGTAGCAAGGCCATTATAGGTACTTACAAGCCACACAGCCACAACTGCCTCCAACAAGAACACATAAAGAAGAAGGCTATTGTGTGAGGAAGGGTGGATTTGAGCAGGGATAGATGCCCTAACCAGGCCGAGTTCTTCAAAAATACAAATCACATTTTAAGGAATTAGAAGAGAAGTTTGTGGAGAACATGTAGGATTGGGTTTGAGTCTTGTGATAGCATTATGTGCTTCGATGGTGTGAGGGTCACATTTGTATAAAAGACCAAAAGGGAGGGTTGACACAACAATAGTTAGAGGGATTGTTTTGAGAAGCATTAGGCATAGTGTAGGAGTGTTCTCAGGAAAGTAGCTCGAATTGAATGTGCAAGAGCATAGGGGGTGTCTCCATAAGTAAGGGAAATGTTCATATCGCTGGTTGGTCCATAAGTGTGGTAGGATAGTTGAGGAGCAACCTCACCATAGGGTAGTGTTTTATTCCTTTAAATGGAAAAAAATAGAAGCAAACTCTCATGGGAGAAGTTGATACAATGATGGAGCAATGGAATAAGGGCTTAAGAGTGCCCTAACTAGTCTTCTAGAAGTGCATAGCCTTCAAGGGCAAGAGGGCAACAACAGAGAGTTGCAGATTGCCTCTTGAATGATGGCTTGAAGGGTGTCCTAGGAGATGACTCCAGGGAAATGGGAAAATCCCCATCTATTGCAAAAGGGATTTCCCGTCTTGAAGAAAAAAATTATAATAGAAAAATCATGAAAAGAAAAGGTTCAAATCTCTCTTCCAGACTGGTGACATGGCACAAGGCCACATGGACCACTGTGATTGGTTGACATAACACATTAGAAGCATGATTTTAGCATCTAAAATATCTATAACATGTGGCACTCCATGATAAATACACATGGTGTGTGGATTTGAGTTTTTCAGGTGGTCAAGTGGGCCGAAAATAGGTGAAATATGGCACCACTCAGAGATTGACATGTGCCAATTGGTACAAGTGGTATACAATTGGAATGCTCAAACAACGAGGTGATGCAGGAATGACATGAGGGATAAAATATCAGAAAAGCCCCAAATCTAAAGAACTAAAGCTCATCACCAACCTGAGATTGACAAATTACATTATGTAACCTATGAAATCGTAAATGGAAAAATCATAGTAACAATAAAGTAACCTATGTAACAATAAATTCGGATTCATCCTGGGAGTGGTAAATGGAGAAATCATAGTGAAAAATAGGAAACATGCAGAGTTGCTTACAATCAAATAGATGAAAAAACACATACAAAAAACCTAGATAATAACCATGAACAAGCTTAATATTGAATTATGAACTGTAAAGGAACTTACAAAATGTGACATTATGAACCTGGTCAAGCGCACAAGCAAAAATATCCTAGACATGACCCTGGTTGAAAAATTGTATTGCTCATGATGCAAGAGGATTTGTACCTGCACTGCCAAGTCAATCAAAATCCATCATTATCTATACAATAAATACAAGTAATTGATGTAGTATTTTTTACTCTAAGATGTATTCTTATGATAATGTTAGAACATATGTTGAAAATGTCAAAAAATACCTAAATAAGCTCCTCTTCGTTTCAAGAACAATTTATTGGAGTTGCATGAACTTGGAACAAGCCTCCCACGATCTGAAAGAGTCGCAACTAAGTCAACAGTGACTTTTTTGTTGCTACGTTGGATCGAGGGAGGTTTGCTCCAAGATTAAATCGCTCCAATAAATTATTGTCTACTAAACAGGGCCAACCACGTGAAGGTGGAAGCTCTTATGGCCCCTCCTCCCCCCATCACATCACTCTCAATTCCCCAATACCCAATATATATTTCATTTTTTACTTTCATGAGCATAAAAAAAAATATTCAATAACTAATAAAAAAACAATGCAACAAAAAGTACGCAAGGAAACATTGAAACTAGTGCTTGACATAAAAATAGTATGATAAATGAGTTTTTAATATAACGCAAAAGACGTTCCAAGTATGGTAACGTTTGTCTTATAATAATACAATATTTTACATTATCAAATTTTCTTTTTCTTCTTCCTATTTCTAAAGCTCCTAATTACATCATCAATATCATCGTGCTCTGCTCCTGTTTCGTGCCTTTCCCACATTGCTGACCTAGTTGCGTAGTCATGATGTCTGGTCTCATCCAGTGACGGGGCATTGCCTACAAAAAAAGATAGTATTAAATTTTAATTGTCAGTTTTTAAATATCATTGAACTAGTTCGGTAATATTAATAAAAAAATTTCAATGAGATTATTTACCTAGTGCACCAGTTGTCGTCGTTGGGACTGTTGCCATGTCTTCCTCTCTGGTGGTAAGATCCTCAAGGGAAACATTCTTTGTCATTTAAACAAAAAACTTTATAAGGACAACCATCAAGGTATAATTAGAAAAAATTATAAGTGGAAATTAATTACCGTCACGGCCCTCACTGATAGTAGCATTGTCGGCCTGGTCCCCACTACAATGATCAGGTTGCACGTGAGGAACATCTACATCTGGCTCTACAACTGGGTTATTTGCCTTGTCGGCACTGCTGCTCCCCTGATTTAAAAAAAGTTGTTAGACATTAAATTTATGGACGAAAACAAACATATTGAAAGGTTAACGTTTTACCTTATCAGGCATTTTGGATCTTGGGACCTGCCCCAAGCTTCTACGACGTTCAACTACGGCTTGATAGCCGAAATGGAAAGCGATGTTTTTATCTTCCTCTGTAGTTTTTGCTCCGAATTCATCACCCTACATTACATATGATTGTGTATTTTTAATGTTATTTGATAGGATTACAAAAACATTGGAAGGTGATACAATTAATTATAAGATGTTTAGCTACTTACAATTCTTGCGGCTAATTTCAAGTAGCCGCCCTGGCCTAGCTTGTGACGGCCCTTTTTTTCAATCCTAGCTTTGGTTGCCTTCAAGGTGTCAGGCAACCTATCATCAAAAGTTTGAAGTCAGATATGATGTAGCACAATTTTATTTTATACATAGAGAAAATTAAAGCTATTGAATTAAATTTGTAATTTACCGTACGGTTCCAGTTGGAATTTTTCCTTCTTTCTTTGCCCTTTTCTCTTTTCCATCATGGATGAGTGCTCTCCACTCACTCTCTGGAACTATGAAAGGATGCTCGTATCTAGGGTTAAATTAAAATTGCGTCCTACAGGTGTCCCTGGAATATTTCAAATATTTGCTAGCTACATGAGCCACCGTTGTTCTGTCAAATGTGCCCACCCCAAAAATGGCTTCTAGATAATCTAGAAGTTCTTTTTTCAAGTTGGAATTCTGGGAATTCCACCTTGTGCATATGGTTGGGCCAAAAATTACCAACGCATGGCTCTCCAAAAACCTGTATAACTCATTGTTTCCTACACAGAAAAAAGAAGAAGAAGAAGAAGAAGAAGATATTATCATTAATTTAAAAATAAAAATCATGATAAAATATGTTTTAGATAGAGTACATGAAATAGTTAAAATATTAAAACTTACCTGGGAGTTGTACGTGATTTATAGGGACACCTTCATCGTTCACCAACAATGTGCCATTAATGGTCCCCGTGGAGCTGACACGTGTAGCTCCAGGAAACGTAATAATGTAGTTGGCCATATCAGCCTCATCACTGCCAACACGTTCAGTGGTTGGCTGGGTTTCTGCTTGGGCAGGGTGTGTTTCTTGGCTGGTATCTAAAGGAGTAGAAGGTGTACGAGAGGGTTGCTGGGCAATCTCTTGCCCTTGTGTCCCACTACCACCAACACCGGGTTCAGCAAGTGTCAGATAACGCTACATACAAAAGAAATTTTTGTTAGTTTAGTCAATATAAAAATTAAAAATCAAACTATCACAATTCATCTCATGCAGAACAAAAAAATTATCCTTTTGATTTTTTATTATTACCTGATATTTTTCTAGCTAGGTCATAAGTTTTTTTATCCTCTCTTCTATTTCAGGTGTTTGAGGTGCATCTATCAAAGTATCAAATTCCGACCTTGCTTTTCGCGCCTTTTTTCACAGCAAGAGCAACGGAGATAGGGATGAAGAAAGCTCTTCCTCTTAGAGGGAATCATCAGGTGTACCATGGCCAGGTGTCTGCATATTTTAACAAACTTAATATTATTTCAATTATGTAAATAACTAAAATACGTGAAGATAGAGAAATGTAGGCACTTTACATGTTCTTCCGCTGGCCCCTTTCCGCGATCATCCTGTCTCGGGGTTGTTCCTGTACTGCCCTGATCAGTCTGCCACATTGCAATAAAATTATAAATGTAAAAACTTGAAAACAATATCTAACTTGAAAACACAAAATGAAAACTGAAATAATTTCTAATAAGACACCGAAAGACAGAGTTAGAGTTTCAAATATGCCTTGCATTGAATTAAGTCCTGGAAACATGTCATTGCACATTAAGGCACCCAAACAAGAGACGAGTTGAAAATGAGACTAAACTGGGTTATTTGTAGTGAAATTTTAAAATCTCAAAAGGTATATTAATTATCAAAACAAATCAACTTCATAATTTCAGTATTATTGAGTCTATTGTGTATAAATCACAAAAAAATTGAAACAAAACACTAGAAAAGCAACAACATAATCACATTCTGCTATAGCAGTGATCTGACCTCTAAAGTAGACTTTCTACTAGTTTCATCAGTACCATAAAAACAGTGGAAATGGACACAAGATACAACCACAAATGTGTAGTTATCCGCAAAACCATCCACCCACCAACCTCCTTTAGTAACCTACACTAGAAACAGATGTATGGGGTATTTTTATAAGGGGTTCCTCAAAAACATCCGCTAGAGGTTCTTTTCCTTGTAGTGATTATAGCCTATCACATCCAACCAATTTAAATTAATTGAAACTTTGAAATTCATAAAATATACTCTCCATTTTCACAACACAAGCATTTTGACAAAATCCTTTTCAAATTTTTGAAAACCCGTACCTCTTAGAATATGTTGTTGTAGAAAAATTAAGAGTTAAATCAAACGATTTGTGTTGACTACTTCACAACAATATCAATCGATCAACGAACTTTTTAGTAACATAGATGTCATGATCTATAATGAGGTGGAGGAGGAAGTGTAGAAGTGAGAGTGTAAATGGCCATGAATAAATGTTAGTGATCCTCAATTTGGATATGGACAACTTTGTTGTGGTATTCAAGAAAACAGTGAATTATTAGGAGACTGATATTAAAGAAATTGTAAAATATACAAGTGATATAAAGTGGCAAGGTTGCGTTGCCCAGGATACTCTAGAAAAATACAAAGGTGATCAAAGCTAAAAAATGTGTGTGTGGGCTAAGCGCCACATCACCTGACTAGCTTGTTTAGGGCTTCTCCTCCATAGGTCGAATATAACAAGGCTCGTTGGTTTCCCTTCATTCCATGTTTTCAGCTAGAGTCAAGAACTAAAATCTTGAAGCCTTGAAACCCTCCTCTTTTCTTAATTTGAATAACTCTTGCTTTAGGAAAAGGGTCCAACTATCCTTGAACTTGGCATTACAGACTTGTATTGTAACTTTTTTGGTTTAATTGAATCAGCTGATTCAATAGAAAATGGATAGGAATGGGCTGACTACTGTTTTTAAGTCGAGATGATAGCTACAATCATTGTCTGTGGGTTTTTTTGTAGCATTTTCTTGTCAAAAGGATCCAGTTTTTTTGTTTGATAGCTTCTTTCTGGTCACTCTGACCCAGGAACTGGACATCCAAACCAATAATTGAAAAAATTCCAATGAGAATGAATGCAACAACAAGAATATATGTGCATTGAGTGATGTTAGCATGCTGACTGAGGGAAGTACAAAGAATAGCGCACTTAGATGTAGACAGTCACATAAATCTGCTTCTGCCAACAAATCCAAAAAAGAGAGAATTAAAGGAATGGTCCAACTTCTGAGAAATATAATCTCTGGTGAAGATTACATGGACGTTGCTATTGTCCTTAATAAGACTATTAGATATGTTAAATCTCTCCAGGTAAAAGTGAACAGATTGGAGGCTAATCAGCAGGAAAATTTGAACTGGGTTTGACCCCAGTGTGACTAGGTGTCTCTTGCAGAACTCCCAAGATATAATGAGAAAGTGGATTTGCCTAAAAAGCATGAAGATGGCTTCTCCAGCTTAAAATAAAAATAGAAATTCTCTCGCATACTTGTCTACATTCAATGATAGTTGTAGCCAGATTTTGATCTAATCCTAGTTTTAAGCATGCTGGAGATTGAGGTTTAGCATTAGCTATAATTATATCCACATGGCTAACTTATCTGGCCCTTATGCTGAATGTATAACTCCTGTCAAGGGAGATGTATCATCCATGCCACATGAAAACTGTGCAGTTTGGGGTGGTGATTGTGCTGATAAATTATCACAAATTAGATTTCTTGATACTTTCCAATTACAAGCACCTGATTATTACAATAGTATGTTCATGTGTGACTATAATATGAACAGATGTGGGTTTAATTTTCACCCTGCACTAGTACAGAGCTTTTCAAATATTTTGCCCGGCAATGGCAAGGCAAAGAAAGAGACCAACCCTGAAAACATAGCCATGGAGAAAAACACAATTTCTGAAGTACTGGCTACAGGAACATCAGGCCTCTGGGATGTTAATTTTCCATGGTACAGGGAAACTATTCCCTCATCTTTTAAAACTATGCCAAATATGAGATTGAGTAAATTGTGCATGATAGCCCTAGACAGCTATGGGGGTGAGTTTATTGATTTTCCTATGGTTGAAAATGAATATACAATTCATGTGAGCTGTGATGTATTAAGCAAAGGAAACTCTGGAGATTCTCAGACTCATCTACATGAAAAAACTGTAGACTTAAACGCTCTTTTGAGTTCTGATGAAGAGGAGAGTAGCACTGGTCACTCACCAAGTGAATATAGTGGAAATAAAAAGTCATGTACAAAAGTTAGGGATGATACTAGTGCTAGGATTTCTGCCAAGAAAACAGGTATTAATCAACAAGAACATAAAGAAGAGGAGGCGGACTTTGGACCTGTTATTATTGAAGAATCGGTTGGCGAGTCTAGCATAAATGACAACTGTTTTTTGTTTGATAACTCCCTTCTGGTCACTCCGACCCAGGAAGTGGACATCCAAACCAAGAATTGCAAAAATTCCAACGAGAATGAATGAAACAACAAGAATATCTATGCATTGAGTGTTGTTAGCATGCTGACTGAGGGAAGTACAAAGAATAGCGCACTTAGATGCAGATAGTCACATAAATCTCTTTCAGGGAAATCTGCTTCTGCCAAGAAATCCAAAAAAGAGAGAATTAAAGGAATGGTCCAACTTCTGAGAAATATAATCTCTGGTGAAGATTACATGGACACTGTTGATGTCCTTAATAATACTATTAGATATGTTAAATCTCTCCAGGTAAAAGTGAACAGATTAGAGGCTAATCAGTAGGAAAAGGTGAATTGCGTTTGACCCTAGTGTGACTAGGTGTCTCTTGCAGAACTCCCAAGATATAATGAGAAAGTGGATGCTGCCTAAAGAGCACGAAGATGGCTTCACCAACTTAAAATAAAAATAGAAATTCTCTCGCATACTTGTCTACGTTTAATGATAGTTGTAGCTAGATTTTGATCTGATCCTAGTTTTAAGCATGCTGGAGATTGAGGTTTAGCATTAGCTATAATTATATCCACATGGCTAACTTATTTGGCCCTTATGCTGAATGTATAACTCCTGTCAAGGGAGATGTATCATCCATGCAACGTGGAAATTGTGCCAATGTTTGGGGTGGTGATTGTGCTGATAAATTATCACAAATTAGATTTCTTGATACTTTCCAATTACAAGCACCTGATTATTACAATAGTATGTTCATGTGTGACTATAATATGAACAGATGTGGGTTTAATTTTCACCTTGCACTAGTACAGAGATTTTCAGAGATTTTGCCTGGCAATGGCAAGGCAAAGAAAGAGACCAACCCTAAAAACATGGCCATGGAGAAAAATGCAATTTCTGAAGTACTGGCAGCAGGAAAATTAGGCCTCTAGGATGTTAATTTTCCATGGTACAGGGAAAATATTCCCTCATCTTTTACAACTATGCGAAATATGGGATTGAGTCAATTGTGCATGATAGCCCTGGACAACTACGGGGGTGAGTTTATTGATTGTCCTGTGGTTGAAAATGAAGATGCAATTCGTGTGAGCTGTGATGTATTAAGAAAAGGAAACTCTGGAGATTCTCAAACTCATCTACATGAAAACACTGCAGAATTAGACGCTCTTTTGAGTTCTTATGAAGAGGAGAGTAGCACTAGTCAGGAGAGTAGCATTGGTCACTCACCAAGTGAATATAGTGGAAATAAAAAGGCATGTACAAAAGTTAGGGATGATACTAGTGCTGGGATTTCTGCCAAGAAAACAGGTATTAATCAACATGAACATAAAGAAGAGGAGGCAGACTTTGGACCTACTATTATTGAAGAATCGGTTGGCGAGTCTAGCATAAATGACAACTTTTTTTTGTTTGATAACTCCCTTCTGGTCACTCCGACCCAGGAAGTGGAAATCCAAACCAAGAATTGCAAAAATGCCAATGAGAATGAATGCAACAACAATAATATTTGTGCATTGAGTGCTGTTAGCATGCTGATTGAGGGAAGTACAAAGAATGGCACACTTAGATGCAGACAGTCACATAAATATCTTTCAAGGAAATCTGCTTCTGCCAAGAAATCCAAAAAAGAGAGAATTAAAGGAATGGTCCAACTTCTGAGAAATATAATCTCTGGTGAAGATTACATGGACACTATTGTTGTCCTTAATAAGACTATTAGATCTATTAAATCTCTCCAGGTAAAAGTGAATAGATTGGAGGATAATCAATAGGAAAAGGTGAACTGGGTTTGACCCCAGTGTGACTGGGTGTCTCTTGCAGAACTCCCAAGATATAATGAGAAAGTGGATGCTGCCTAAAAAGCACGAACTTGGCTTTGCCAGATTAAAATAAAACTAGAAATTCTCTCGCATACTTGTCTACATTCAATGATAGTTGTAGCCAGATTTTGATCTGATCCTAGTTTTAAGGCGCTAAATATTGGTGTGCTGTGGTTTGGTTTCATATATATATTTAACTTACAAATTGTAGGGTTTTTAGTCATAGAAACCCTGCTTTTTAATGTATATTGCACCCATCCTTACTGAAGCTCTAGTGGTATTGTATTGAGTGTGTATGGAATATATGATATTTGTCGAATCATGTATTTCTTGGTCTTCTTTTCAGATGGATCTGTCAAAGTCAGATGATGACTGCATGTGCTTAATATTGTTTGAAGGAAAATGGTAGGAAATGGTGATCAATTTTTCTTCTTGTAAAGACCAAATTCTGATGATGGAAATCAACTGCCAAATTTTATGGAAATCATGCTGGAGACTGAGGTTTGGGGAATTCGTTATGTCTTACATTGAATTTTATTAAAAAAAAAACTAAATCTACAGGCATGCCCTATTCAAGGAAAACGAGCAGCCCAATTTATTGCTCTGTTTCAAATCCTGGGCATTCTAAATGGCAAAATCACTTTTCAAAATCTGGAAAAATTCTGTTTGGCCATACCATTTTTCCTGCTGATAGAGGAAGGTCCTTCTTTATGGATTTTCTTGTGTGATGGGCGGTTCTTTGCAGCAAAGGCTTGCTTTCTAGAGTTTCTTGCACGATGGGCGGTTCTTTGCAGCAAGGGCATGCTTTCTGGAGTTTCTTACACGACAAGCGGTTCTTTGCAACAAGGGCCTGCTTTCTGGAGTTTCTTGCACGACAGGCGGTTCTTTGTAGTAGGAGGCATATATCCAGTAGGGTTTGAGTTGATTAGAAAAGGCAAGGAACTGTAGTACTGATTACATTCAGGGTATCTATAGTGATTAATGTAAAATTTTGAAAGGCCCGCCATGATTAATCCGAAACCTTTGTAATTCGTTTGAAATTCCTATTAAAACCATAGTTTATGGCGGTAATGCTCCACCATATAAATAGGTATTAAAACCTTTCAAATGCCAACATAGGTTTGATTTAAAAATGGTATATAATTCATTTAGTTCCCTTAAACATGGAATTAAGGTTTTGAATAAAAGCTTTTAGTTCCCTTATTAATATCACCCCATAAGCTTCCTTATACTCTTTTGTGTGTTTAATCAAACCTTTTAACTTTAAGAACTTATAATGGCTACAAGTTTCTATTAGGTGAAGGAGATCTAAATTTTGGGAAACATCACTATGTGGTATTTACGAGGTGGGGTAGGATTATTGGGCAAATAACAAAAGGGAAAAGCTTGGTACTAGAAATAAGATTAGAAGGATTAAAGATAAAGATATGAAGATGAAATAAGATATTTTAATGATAATTTTCATGGAATATGCACACATGGATCAAATACTACATTAATTCTACCTGTGAAAAAATGATATATGAGACATATATCTAAAACTTTTATGAGTCAATGAATAAATAGGCATTGGACATCGGTGTTGGGTTATACTTCATTCTTCCACTTATTAGCAAAGGGATAGACATTGTTTAATTACTTTCATGTCTGGTAAGAATGTGGAAGACATCCAAAAATAGAATTGGTTCTCGAGCAATACTTAAATGTCATTAAAATAATGGTGACCCTATTATGGCCCTCTCAAGGAAAAAGAGATTGTATAAGAAATTCGGGTAAAGATCCTTTCACTTCTTGTTGAATTTGTAAGGGGAGATATTTCATACTTATTGGGGACACTCTAGAGAAGTTCTTTAAAATGAATGAAAGAACAAAATCTTAGACCACCAAAATTGTAGCTAAGTTGTGTAGAATGGAACTAACCAAGTTTTAGATTATTATGATATTCCCTTTAGGTGAATAAATATATGTATTCATGGCTATGTTAAAATTGTTAGCCCAATGGGACACCCACGAATATTTTTGGGTGAAAAGGAAAGGAGACATAATGAATGATCCTCTAGAGATATGAGAACGCTAGATAAAAATATTTTTTGAGCCTATGCTAGGAGTTGAGAAGAAAATATACCCTACCATTACCATAAATTCATTGCAAGGAAAGAGAGCCAATGGGCATGTGAAAATTATAGAGTAGAAAAGGGGAGTCCTTGAAAATGATGTTTGGGCATAAATATTAATTTATGTGGAAAGATGATCAACTTGTATAGTAGATTGCTAGGAGATTAATATTCAAGCAAAGGAAAAATGTAAGTTGTCATAGATCTCCTATACAAGTTGATCACCCGCCTGAACGCGTTTCCTTGAGCGACATCACACGACTTGACCCAACCCGTACGAACATGTTTCCTTGGGTGGGGTTAGGGGTTTACTAGGGGTTTAGGGGGTTAAATGGGTTAGGGGTTAAGGGTTTAGTGGTTAGGGGTTAAGGGTTTAGAGGTTTATGGTTTAGGGGTTAAATAGATTAGGGGTTTATAGGTTTAGGGGGTTAAATGGGTTAAGGGTTGGGAATTACTGTTTAAAGGGTTAGGGTTTAAGATGATAGTTTCATTGGTCTCTTTTTGTGCAAATTAGTTGCTTATTCTTTGCGTCTCAATGTAACAATTTTGTAAGTATTGTAGCGAGAAAATGACAAACGGGTTGCATGAACATGCACAAGGCACTCATGCGGTCACAACTTAGCAAATTTGATACGACCACCCTCAAATGAAACGTCCCGACACGAACGGGTTTGGGCGGGCACCCTCAAATGAAACGACCCGACCCGAACGCGTTTGGGTGGGTGCCCTAAAACGAAATGACACGGCTGCAAGAAAATGGTCATCTGGAAAAAAATGTTATGGCCTCATTGGACAATTCCTAAAATAAATTCACTTTTAATGTTTTCTAACAATTTCAGCAATTTTGGCGCTGCAATAATCAGACAACAATAATGACATTTACGATAATGCAAATTAAATAAAGATGAATGAGCTTCTCTTGGTTTCAACAATAATTTACTCTGTACTGAATAGGGCCAACCACGTGAAGGTGGAAGCTCATATGGCCCCTCCCATCCCCCTCACATCACTCTCATTTTCCCAATACCCAATCTATGAAATATAATACGAGAAAACCAAAAATTAATTAAGGTCGTAAACAAAATTTTCAATATGTGTTTGTATAAATACATAATTTTAGATTAGCTTGTACAATAGTAAGGCCATTATTTATTGGTTTGAAATAATAAACAACATGCAACAAACCCACATAATTAGTAAATTATTTAAAGACAATAATTCCTACATATTAAAAATACAGTAAGTTATAACACAATGTACCTCATATGTTTTCTAACACAATCAGATTATTTCAAGATTTTGACTTTGTCTCAATCTATCATATTCATATCAATGATTCTATTCAATTGTGCTGAAGTGATCATCATGTCACTATCATTTATCACCTTCATGTCATTTTCAGTAATATCTCATTTTACATCATCAATAATTAAGTACCATCTCTATACCACCATTCAGACATTTTCTTCGTCATCAATGTATCTTCTTCATTACCTTCATCGCATCATCTTTCCTCGTTATACTTCATTGTATCTTCTTCTTGATTTAATATAATAATAATTATTTATCTTCACCGAAACTTCAGGAAATATCGTCACATTGGTCATGTTATGTTTAATATTTTCCGCTACTAAACCTAATATTTAGTCTGATTAAAATCATTTGCTATGTTGAATATGTTTTATCATAATCACGGATATTCATTTCGAGGTCCATACCATTTGACGCCGAACAAAAATTATTTTTAGCGAAATTAAAGTTGAAGCATCAATTCACTATCTAAAAGTCCTATATATTCATTGAAATTATATGTCTGTTTTCCTGATAAATAATAGTGACTTAGAGTACTGTGATGATCTCAATTACCGAAAGCTCGTTAACGTTCAATCGTTTAGCTAAATTTACTACTAGACAAATGACATAGCTGTAGCTATTCAATATTAAATATGAAAAAGATGTAGACTATTTTAATTGATGATTTCAATCAATAATAATTAATAATGATAAAATTATCTTGTAATCAGCAATTATTACATTATAAATGATATAAAATAATTAATGAATAAAATAGGTGAATTAATTTGTTTATTTTTCGTCTTCCTAAACAGATGTTAAATCAATTTCTCATTGCATCGCTTCTTCTACTATGACACGTTTTCAATCTAGATCTTTAGCAATAGTTAATATGATAATCACCATCATTACATAAATGAACATGTTTCAATCCATTCACCTATCCACTCGTGATTAATGGTAATGCACAAAGTAGTGCCTGCAATTGAGTAATTTATCATGCGCAATAATCACTAATATTAAACATTACTTATAACCATGGTAAATTATATTAATTACTGAAATTGCGAAAGAATAACACCTGAATGAATATGCATGATCATATATACATGTAAAACAAAGTATTTATATGTATGATAATAATAAATCTTTACCTTCAGCCTTCATCTACCTTCAATGTGCTTCACTTCAACTTGACAACAGTTTTGTATCCCACCAATCCATCTACTAGTCATCGCCATAAATGAATAGAAGACAATGACCAATATACACCATGGATTCATACCACATATCCTTCATCATATAGAACTTGTATTATGTTTCTTTATTCGAACCAAAGCTTGAAGATTTCTTGTGCTTCTAATTAACGAGTACATTGATCTTTGTAATCGTCCACATTTTAATCCTCCTAACTGGAAAATCAGTAATTTCACTGCATTGAAAATTGCTGGAGGTAGATAATTTTAATTTCAAGATGATTAGCTTGTATAAAATCTTCTTCCATATTTTGATTATCTTGATGATTTTCTTAATGATGAACCATCTCAAATCATTAATAATGTTACTTCGTTTAAAATATAATGATATTTGTCATAATTAATGCATTATTTATTAATAATAAAATTGTAGTAGCTGATTTATGAGAAACTAAAATTGCTAATTTCATGTATTACTAAGATCATAGACCTTTATTTGATATTGGCGCTTGCTTAGTAGAGATGTATGTGTAGAACAGAACATAAAACAAAAATGAATCAGTTGAGCCCAAATAAACAAAAAGGTAATTTAAAAGTTGAATACCAATAACAATATTAATAAAACGATACCAAAATACCACTTCAACACAATAATCATGTGTTTTCAACTTCATTAAATGTTCTTTCGTTAACATATTATTTAGTGTTTAGCAACTGCTGAAATTAATTCTTTAATTTAATTTCTTTTTACATCATTGCTTTGTTGTTCTGTTAATAACCATGGAATATTATTATAATTTCGACCTCCATTGTTATTTGATCTGTCGATCACACTTTTCAGTGCATGATTCGATTTCTCAATGTCAGCACAAATTTTGTCAATTTTATCTCTATCATGTGCACCATCTATGGTTCGCCATAACGTTTCTGTCACATTCTTCCCGACATGCATTGTATCAAACAAATGAGCTATTTTTAGGTCCTCATAGTAGGGAAACCTCACGAATTGAGAAGGATAACATTTCATTCCAGGTGGAAGTACAATATTAGTACCTTCACCGCGACGATGACCTTGATATCAAAGAATAAAATAAATCAGAACAATAATTATAAAATACAATAAAATAAATTCATTAGTTAAAACAAAAATTCCAAACATTACATAAAAAAATTATATATATATATATATATATATATATATATATATATATATATATTACGTACCAGCTGCTTGACGATTATTAATTCTGTTATATTCCAACTTCCACAACTGAGGTGTCATTCTTCGTGGTTTTAATCCAGTTTCTTCTTTATCATTGAAAATATGTTTTTTAGTAGTACGATACTTATGGTTCCTAGAGAGGAAGTGCCTAAACTCATCAAACACCATATTTCTTAAGTCTGGTGAATGACGATACTTCATCTTAGGGCCACAAACTGGACATGCAAATCTACCCTTTGTTTGAAGACCTGCAATAGATGGATCAATAACAATTATACTATGAGATCATTTTTAAAACATGAAATATGGTATATCTAATTTAGATAATTATGTATGATATTAAAGTGCAATGAAATATTACATACCACAAACATGTGTTAGTCCTGGGGCATCATGAATTTTCCATACAAGCATTCCACGACATTGAAATCTCTTCTTCTTGATTGGTTTAGTGATGTCATACATAGTGATTCCATGCCATAACTGTATTAGCTCATTGATAAGAGGCTCAATATATACATTCATATCTTTGACCTGGTACTTACCTAATTGTTCAAAATTATGGTACATAATAATTACTACCATGATATATGTATATATAAGTAAGTAAATAAATAAAATATATATTTATGCAAACAACGAGAGAAATGAAAATGTTACATTCAAAAAAATAATGTATCAAATACCTGGAATAATCATAGTATACATTATGTGCTCCCTCTTTATTGACATCCAAGGAGGAATGTTATTTTTGATAACGAAAATAGGCCACACTGAGTAAGTAGATCTAAGCTCTCCGAATGGATTAACACCATCAGCTGCCAATGAAAGCATGACATTACAAGGTTCATTTTAAAAATATACATATTTTTCCTCGATTTCTCTAAATGTAGAACCATCAGCAAGCATTCGAAGAACACCATCTCCACTTCTATTCTTTGAATGGTAATCCATAAACTGTGCTATGCTCTTACACCTGAACATTCACTGCAAACGTGGAATTATGGGAATATGACGAAGAACCTTTTGAGGCACCTTTTTGGTTAGTTGATCTATTCGATATCTACTAGTACCACATTTTGGACATTTTGTTTTCGACGCATGTTCTCCGTAATATATAATATGATATTTAGGACATGCATCTATAGTGTTATATTCCATTCCAAAGTGTTTCATAATAACACGTATATCTCGATATGTTCGAGGTAAATTATTTGGCGATGGTAACAAATATTCACCCAACAATCTACAGCATAAACAAAAACTAGTTAATGTAAAGATTATTAATCATATATATATATATATATATATAAGTATTGAATTATTATTTTACACATTTATTACAACTAAAAAAAGGGAAAATAATCAACATTTACATATATGTGATCATATATACATATTGCATACCTTAGGAGTTGTGTCATACATCTGTTCGACAAATTATTCATAACCTTTAAGTTCACCAGCAACAATGTAGCAGAAAGAAGAGTTGCATTTGAGTGTTCAAAAAGTCGTTCACTTGACCTTTCAATCAGAGGTACATCATAAATACCGTCACTGCTATCTCCACCATCATCATCTGACTCACCATACAAGTCTTGGAGCATTTGATTTGTCCCATCATTAATGTGAACTGTCTCATTACTGTCATCATGATCTACCTCCATTGGATCATTAAAATTACCTTCATCATTCGCTTCATGTTCTTCACCTTGTACAACATCATTTCCAATACTAATATTTGCTGCAATATTCTCTTGTACTAGTGCAACATCATCTAATCTACTACTATTTAGCTATGGAAGCTGGTTGATCATCTGCAAAAAGTTGGGGGGCAACTGTGCCTTTATGAAAATTACAAACATTAATAATTAAACATTAGTGCGCATATAAAAAATATTAAAATAATATAAAAATTTACGATATAATCAAAATGAAGATAGATAATTAATTACCACGGGACGATAGTCATTCGATCCACCATCAATGTGCCCATATTTCCTACAATGCATTGTTGTTGTTGCTATTAAAACTCTAACATTATTTCTGATACAACATTTTTTGCAAGGGCAATAAACTCTACTATCACCCCTTCCACCTTTTTGAATTTTTTTTCCACCTCTAATGTTTTCTTCCATTGATGCAAATTATCCTATAAAGAAAATAATAATTATATTTAACAATTATCTCTCTCAATGGTGTAGAAAACCCAAGACGTGTTGAACTCAATGAGAGCTCAATAAGCAAAAAGAAAATAAAAGTGATCAAAGTTCGACCATGATAAAAGGATCAAAGATAAAAAAATGAATGGAAAACCCTCATCTTATTTATAACAAAATATTGAGTTATCCTTGATAATGGTGCATAATAAAATATTATTAACCAAGATCTAGATCTTATAATAGCTTGGAATATTTTATGGCTAAACTAGCTGTTAGGATAATGGCTAGTTTGACTTTGAAAATTATAATCGAATAATAATGGCTAGTTTTATTTAATTAAGTATTTAATTAATTGTGATAATATATATATATATATATATATTCTTATTATTGCATAATAAAATATTATTAACCAAGATCTAGATCTTATAATAGCTTGGAATATTTTATTGCTAAACTAGCTGTTAGGATAACGGCTAGTTTGACTTTGAAAATTAAAATCGAATAATAATGGCTAGTTTTATTTAATTAAGTAATTCATTAATTATTTAATTAATTTTGTATATATATATATATATATATATATATAGAATTGGCTAAACTAGTCGTTAGGATAACGGCTAGTTTGATTTTGAAAATTAACAACATAACTTCCAACATGATCCTCATAAAGCTAACTTAGCCCATATTGGTTTACTGTCAAGTTTGATATTTCAATAATTTTTTAGATGATTTTCATGAAATTATTAGAGTTTTTGTTTAGCTGGTTTAAATTTGACTTGAGATTTCATGTGAACCTCATGAAATTAATTTACCAAAAAAGAAATTAGACAAAATTATAATGTAATTAATTTTATTCACCAATCTAATAACTTATTTCAAAACTATATAAAAATATATATATTTAAATTATAATTGTTAATATATTTGAAATGTAGTGTGAATTCTATAATAATTTTATTAGATATTTATTTTTCAAAATTTTTATTCTATTTTATATTTATATACAAAAGTAAGTTAAAACTCTATTTAAAAAATATATTTGAAGATGAAATTATTAATGTGATGTTTATTTTGAAACGAAACGAGCTGACCCGACCCGAACGCGCCTAGTTGGGCGACCTCACACGGCGTGACACAGCGCGCCTGACCAAATTACGTACGATGCCGCAAGGGAGAAAACGGAAAATGAGCCACTCGAACGTGCACAAGGGACCTGGGCAGTCACAACTTAGCAAAACTGATATGGGCACCCTCGAACAAAATGGCCCGACCAGAACGCGCCCGGTCGGGTGCCAACCTCACACGGCAAGACACGACGCGCTCGAACGAACGTCAATGCCAAAAGGGAGCAAAAAAAAATGAGCCGCCTGAACGTCCACAAGGCACTTGGGCGGTCACAACTTAGCAAAACTGGTACAGGCGCCCTCAAACGAAATGGCCCAACCTGATCCGAACGCGCCCGATCGGGCGACCTCGCATGGCGCGACACGGCGTGCCTGACTGAACGATGCCACAAGGGAGCAAACGAAAAAAGGGTTGCTCGAACGTGCACATGACACTTGGGCGGTCACAAATTAGCAAAACTGATACGGGTGCCCTCGAACGAAATGGCTCGACCCAAACGTGCCCGGTCGGGCGACCTCACAGTACAGCGCGCTCGACCGAACGATGCCACAAGGGAAAAAATTACAAATGGGCCACCTGAACATGCACAAGGCACCTGGGTGGTCACAACTTAGAAAAAATGATACGGGCGCTCTCGAACGAAACGGCTCAACTGGAACACGCCCGGTCGGACATCAACCTCACACGACGCGACACGACACGCTTGAACGAACGTCGATGCGACAAGGGAGCAAACAAAAAAAGAGCCGCCTGAACATGCATAAGGCACCTGGGCGGTCACAACTTAGCAAAACTGATATGGGTGCCCTCGAATGAAATGGCCCAACCTGACCCGAACGTGCCCAGTCGGGTGACCTCACATGACGCGACACGGCATGCCCGACTAAACGATGCCACAAGGGAGCAAATGAAAAATGGGCCACCCGAACGTGCACAAGGCACCCGGGCAGTCACAACTTAGCAAAACTAATACGGGTGCCCTCGAACGAAACGACTCGACCAGAACGTGCCTGATCGGGCGTCAACCTCACACGGCGTGACACGACGCACCCGAACGAACATCGATGCCACAAGGGAGAAAACAACAAATGAGCCACCTGAATGTGCACAAGGCACCTGGGTGATCACAACTTAGCAAAACTGATACGGGCGCTCTCGAACGAAACGACCCAACCCGACCCGAACGCGCCCAGTCAGGCGACCTCACACGGGGCGACACGGTGTGCCCGACCGAATGATGCCACAAGGGAGAAAACGGAAAACGGGCCACCCGAACGTGCACAAGGCACCCGGGTGGTCACAACTTAGCAAAACTAATACGGGCGCTCTCGAATGAAACAGCTCGACCTGACCCGAACGCACCTGGTCAGGCAACCTCACACGGCGCAACACGACGCGCCCGAACGAATGATGCCACAAGGGAGAAAATGGCAAACGGGCCACCTGAACATGCATAAGGCACCTGGGCGGTCATAACTTAACAAAACTAATACGAGCACCCTCGAACGAAATGGCCTGACCCGACCCGAACGCTCCCGGTTGGGCGATCACCTCACATGGTGCGACACGACACGCCCGAACGAACGATGCCACAAGGGAGAAAATTGAAAACGGGCCACCTGAACATGCACAAGGCACCCGGGCGGTCCTTGAAATAAACGGCCCGAACCGAACGCGTCTAGTCGGGCGACCTCACACGGCGTGACACCGCGTGCCCAACCGAACGATGCCACAATGGAGCAAATAGAAAACGGGTTGCTCGAACATGCACAAGGCACCCAGGCGGTCACAACTTAGAAAAACTGATACGGGCGCCCTCGAATGAAATGGCCTGACCTGAACGCGCCTAGTTCGACGACTTCACATGGTGCGACACGACGCGCCTGACCGAACGAATATGCCACAAGGGAGCAAACGACAAACGGGCCTATGGTTTATGACTGCTGGTGAAGCCACCTGATGGTGTATGACTACGGGTGTTTTTTGGTTAGTAGGCCTAGCTGATTCACAACCTCTGCTGAAATGAGGTTCTTTTGGCTCTTGTTTTTGAAAATGAATTGCAGCGGAGAACCCTTCACCCACATCTATGAGTGGAAGAGGTGATTCCCCTCCTCTGGATCTTCGGGCTCATCCTTATGGATCTTGGTGGTGGTAACAGTGGCATTGGGCTCTGTATCAATCATATGCTTCCCTTTGTCATTCCCCTTATCGGGTTCTGACTTAGAATCAGAGCATGCATCTTGTTAGCACTCATTTTTTCACCCTCGAAAGTTGTCTTTCATGATCATTTTTTGGCTATGATTCCTTATGCCTTCACTATATTCACCATTTTCCATCGTTATCATATACCTCAATTTTTCTAAAAAGCCTTAAATTACCCCAATCTGGCCATTTGCATGCTAAAATATATGAAATCCTATTTTTCCTAAACTACCTTAATGATTTTCCTATCTATTTCCCTCTTTTTCCATTTTTGTAAAAAATCTCAAAATTCCCTAATCCTATCGTATTCTAGCTTATTTTATTGGGAAAATAAAAAAGTGTATATCAATTTTATATTTAATATAAAATTGTTCGTATTCTATCTTATTTTATTGGGAAAATAAAAAAGTGTATATCAATTTTATATTTAATACAAAATTGTTTATATTTTTAACAAAATTGTGGGCTTTGTAGAAATTGTTTATATTTTTAATAAAATTGTGGGCTTTTTAATCCATTGAGCACCTGGCTCAGCACCTACACTAATCACCACAGGACCAAGGCGAAGAACCACAAGCTAAACCACAACCAAATCCAAGTCATGAGGGGAGGGGCTGAGCGCATGCGCTGAGTCCCAATTGATTGTATGAGTGTGCATAGCCTTGGACTCATAGTCGAAACATGTAAAACCTCAACTCGTATATAAACAAAAATATCACTTATACGCCCGGTGAATGTGGGATTATCCCACCGGACACCTTTTCCACCAACCGTCACAAGAGCGACACATTGCCACCAACCGTCGCAAGAGCAACACTTTGCCACCAACCGTCGCAATAGCGACACTTTGCCACCAATCGTTGCAAGAGCGACACATTGCCTAACCGTCGCAAGAGCGACACTTCGCCACCAACCGTCGCAGGAGCGACACTCTGCCACCCACCATCGCAATAGCGACTCATTCTTCTAAACGTCGAAATAGCGACACCTTCCTCTAAACGTCGCAATAGCGACACCTTGTCTTTGTAATGTCGCAATAACGACATATTTCAGAAATACATCGCAATTTGAAAACGTCGCAAGACTGACACTTACCTCTAAGTGTCAGTATTGCGACACTTGTCTCTAAATGTCGGTATAGCGATGGTTTCGGGCGGGATTTGAAAAAGTTGAAAAAATTTGGGGAAATTTCTAACATTTGGTCAAAAGTGTCGGAACCGAGTGTCGGAATTTCCGCCAAATGCACTAGTGCCAGTCGACCAAAACACTGTTAAGTGGGCCTAGGTGCTCTACAATTCTGTATTGCATGAGAGTAAGTGCTCTACAAAGCACTTGCTGTAGTATAGGTGTGCGTTGTTGGCTAAATGGAGCATTTCAACTGGACTCCAAGGAGTGAAACTTTCATGGATAAAAACCAACAATGGGATGACTTGTTTAAGGAAAGTAGAAACTAATTTAGAGTATGATAGACCCTAATTATATTGATCTGAGTTTCGGGAGTGATGCCCAAATTGACTTGTAACAACTGCCCCCTAAAGCATGAAGAAATGACAATATTGAGTGATATGATTTACAATGTGATGAGTAGGATCTGAAGCAGACAGTGACCTACATCAATTAAAATACATAAAATCATGATATATTTTGTATTTTGGATATGAATTACTGAGGGAAGCATTCCCATACTCAGCACATAAACTATCATAACATCATAAATTCATCTACAAATATAGACCCATGATAGGATGACTATTTGTGTAAAGCCATCGTACAGATGATGTGGTACTAATCTTGAAATCGCAGCTCAGATGGATGAAACTAGATCCGGGATATTCTATCTCATTCACTTGATCGCTCAAGTATAAGTCTAACCATGTGAATATGTGATCTGAAGTCGAACATGGGAAGATACCTTCTGATTACCAGCGAATGATGTAAGTCATTAACAGACGCAAGATGAATGACCGATAATGATAATGGCTCTCAAGGTACAACAATATAGTCTGCATGGTGTGAATATATGATTTGATGTTGAACACCATACAAAGTCTTTTGGTCGAAGGTCTGTGATTTCAACCTGTCGTTGAAAGCGAGAAACTTGCTATTGATGTATGCAAGCTCCAAGGTACTGGAAGGGTGTTTCTAAGTCAACTTCTTGGATGATGAGCTGATGTTGACAGGAAGCGACTTGTGGTAGGAGAGCCTTGATGTATCCCCCATCAACGACATGAAACGAGGGTAATGATTTCAAAGATAGAATGTAACTGATGAAGCAATGTTCAGGGATGATGGTCATGAAATGAAGGTTTATGAGTATTGCAAAGGATGAGAAATTACTAAATGAATTCTCTTGAACATATCGACGACACTAAATGAGTTGGCGGAATTGACCCAAAACCAAAGTGATGGATGGTGTGATAGACCATAGGTATGATAGAACATCAAGCAGATAACCCAACCCAATAACCATGGAGATGAAGTGAATGAGTGTCATGTTCAAGAGCGACTTGATACCCTAAAGTGATTTATCCATTTCCCATTTTACCCAATCATTACTGACCAATACCTCTTTATTTTATAACAAGCTTGAGGAAGATAACATATTCTTGATGTATAATTCCACACTTTGGGTGAATCTATCACTATATGATGTTTTAACGAGTCTAGCGAAAGTGAAACTCGATCTTGTCATGATGGACAATTCCATCTCTATTTGATGTTTTAACGAGTCTAACAACAGTGAAAACTCGGTCCTTTTTCATGTTTAGAGAGTTTGAAAGAGGGACGAAAATAAAACTCCACAAGTTCTTTTTCGTAATTTTTTCCCTCGGATCTGAAAAAACGTAAAATAATACCTAAGAGAATCTCCTAGCCATGTTCGACTAGGGTGTTCCTTTTTCATAAATAATCTACCCCAGCCTGGAAAAGGGTTAAAATTATACTGATTAGATGTCCTTTCAGTTCCTTTTACGAGCTCAAAAGAACAAGTGCTTGACAATATTTTCATGTTTTGGAAGTCCGAAAAGAGATAAAAGAGGACTCTAGGGGGCTTCCTTTTTCGATGTTTATTAGAGCTTAAAAAGAGATAAAAGTGTGCTCTGTGGTCAAAATTCATTTTAATATTAGACACATCAAATTCAATATACCAGCTATAAACCTGCTGAAAGAACCACCAAATGTATTAAACATACATGTTTAATAGGTAAAAACTATAGTTGATTCATTAAATATACATAAAAGAATCGAAAATACTATTTAAATAAGAATTTACCATGTTATTTTACCTTGTCACATTTAGCATTCAGTTTTTTAGTACGCTAAGCTAGTTTTTCCCTCGAACTTCAACAACTGATTGCGACAGATTCTGTGGACCATTTCTCGTGCCATGAGGACCAGGTAAGAGATATGACCTTTCCCTTTCTATTGGTAATATTATTTTTCAATTTTATGCAATTTTTTTAGGGTTTTGGGGCTCCTAGGGTAAATCTACAACACCCTAAGACCAACACACCCTTGAATATCGAAAAGTGCATTGCAGAGGAGATGAACTGAAGCCCAGGTGCTCTCCAACGCTCTGTCTAGGGAACAGGGGTGCATTGGGTGTAATTGAGAAATTTTTATTGTGTTTTATGCCCAAAATTTCTTCAATTTTTTTACGTGAAATGGATCCTAGCTAATCTTATGGTTTGATTGTAGGATTTGATCGGATCAGAATGTCGATTACATGTCGAGAAAGAGAACATGAGTAATAGGATATGGTTGCCCTAAATTATCCTAGCACTATGAGATCCCTAAGAGACTACGGGTTACTCGAGTACTTTAGAATATTAGGGATGAGGCAACATTTGGAACTATTGTAGTTATTGATTCAATCATGGGATCTGACACAACAAGAATTTCACAATGGGGACAAAGTTCTCTCAATATTGGTCGATGATATTTACTTTCTGACAGGTTTGTTGAGACGTGGTGCTCCCATTTCCCTTGCGGGTTCTGTCTGTGAAGGTGAGACAGTGAAGGATTACATTCAACAGTTTTTTTGGCCAGGTATAGGGCCTAGCAAGGATGGAAAGATAAACATCATGGATGTGTGAAATATGCCTTTGCGAACAATCCTATTCACCATCGCAAAGTTAACTGGTAGCCTGACACTTCATGTTGAAAATAGATCATACATGTAGTATGCACTTGACTGTCTCAAGCTGAACGTGTTCAACTGGGCTGAATTAATACTCTCTTAGATGAAAGAATAACTGAAAAAAGTGAAAAGTGGCAAGACGAAGAATTTTAGCTATGTATCGATCCTAATCACTTTAATTCTAGAGCGAGTTCCATTGATGCAACCACAACATGTGACATTGGGTGTAGCTAGTCCTAGGGATCTGTGAATTTAGCGATGGGTAGAGTTGATGGCTAGACATGTTGTCCAGTCATCGATATCATTTTATACTACATCCTTTACTTGGCCTTGACGACAGCATATCGTCATAGAGGAGCATCCATACGTAGGGGTGGATTTTCGTGGAGACCCAGATTTGATTTTACCAGTAGGCGCTCAATGGGGTGCTATAGGTAAAAAATTTTGACCATGATTTTTTTTATTTTTTGGGGTTTTTACATATTTTTGTGTTTTTGATGTTTCCAAGACTAAAATAAATATATTTTATGTATGCAGATTTGGGTACTGTTCGACCATTGGGTCGTGCACAACAGGTGGGTGAACCAACATAGAGGATTGTTAGCAGAGTAGTCCTTTAGGATTTGGATTTTACCGAGACTCTGGCTGAGTTACAACAACATGTATAGTGGATGACCCTTGGGATACTGGATATTCGTATCGATGAGGCTACAACTCCATACTATTGGTGTGCCTAGCCGATGGATGAGGCTATTACGCATGATAGCTCAAGCAATGACCTGCTATCATGAGCACCACTAGATCTACTTAGGATATGATATTTCTACATACATTTTGAGGTCATGTGACCAACGTGTCTTGGACACAAAGTTTTGTAAAAAACTCGATTATCTATCTATTTTACTTTTAGTGTTTTCCTATGGCTATGTGAAATCCAATTCAATTGTGTGATGTGAATTGAAAATCTGACTTTACATATGTTGCAAATGTCTATTTAACATGTAATTCGCTAAAGAATCAATCAAAGTACTAAAGTTTCTGGAAATGTGTTGATATTAGATGTAAACGAAATGTCTTTCCAAAAGATGAAATCTAAGGAACATTCGATGAATAGTTGGATTTCAGACAATATAAACACTAGTATGTTGTAGTACAACAAGTTGTGAGTCCATCCTGACGATGATGCGGCGAATGCCAAGTGAAATGACATTAGAGAGGAGTTTGATCAATGTGCTATACTTAGCAATATTGTTGGTGGATTGACCGATACAAATCCCTTGGAAACTCACTAACTCGCCACTTGGAGCAAAGATGGCCCATGCTGCAGAGGATAAATTCTGCGTACTATGACTAGCACCATCGGCATAACCAACAAATGGATCCGAAGATTTTGACATCTGCAACAAAATGAAAAAAGGATTACTAACCACATGAAAAAATCTTGAAAGAAACACTATGACACACACACAATCGAAGCACATATACATTATTATACAGTGTTTACTATGCATAATCAAGCATAGTAACGTTTAAGATACAACCCATTCCGAGGCTGTGACAATGGAATCCCATTATAATCTACCAACTCATAGGCGCCCTTTTCCATAACACGCTTGAAAATATAGGGGCCATTCCATAATGGTTTGAATTTTCCTGTTCCTATCTTATCAACTTCTTGATCATAAATCAAGACCAGGTCTCCTTCTGAGGTGCAAGGCTTGACATTGTGGTCATATTGCTTTTTGATTCATCTCTTATGTGCTTCATTGGGAAATTTGGCTTCATGATGCGTTTCATCTAGATGGATGAGATATAAAAGATGGATCTCTTCATCAAAAGTGTCAGGTAGTAGATCAATTGCGAGTTTCAATGATGGAATTTCACATTGAATCGATAAGATAACTTCCAGATCGTAAAATAGCTAAAAGGGAGTAAATCAGGTTGCGTTTCTCCCTGAGGTTTGGTAAGCCCACAAAGCCGAGTACAGGATTAAATTCAAGTTTCGTTTATGAACCCCAATCATTCGTTGAAGCATACTATTAATAATTTTTTTGATGGCTTCAACTTGTCCATTAGCTTGCAGATAATAAGGGGTAGAACTATCACGCAACAATCCTAACTTGGCAGTCAACTCAGTCATCATGTAGTTGCGAAAATTCTTTCCATGATCCGTAACTGTGGCTTGCGGCAGCCCAAAATTAGTAACCACATGGTTAAAGAAAAGAAATGAATCTATCTCACCCGTGTTGTTAAATTTAGGCATCATCTCCGCCCACTTGGTAAAATAGTCAATGGCGACAATAATATAGCCATGCCCCCAGACCGAGCAAGGGTTACATGTCATGAAGTCAATGCCCTATTTGGAAAATGGTCCCACAAAAATGACAAGATGCATTGGTGTTGGTGGCACATGAGTTTTACGATCAAATATCTGGCAAGCACGTTAAATTTTGACTGGGAGAATGCTGTCGCGAAATGTGGTAGGCCATAAGTAACCAGCGTGGAGAATCTTCTGCGTGATAGCAAAACCGAAAAAATGTACACCATAGGTACCAGCGTGGAAATCATTTAAAAATTTCTCGGCCTCCTCATGAGTGAGGCACCTACATAAAAACATATCGACACCATGACGATAAAGTGTATCACCAATGATTAGATAATATTTGACTTGGTATCGAATGTCGCTATTGCGAGCGAGAGGTATTGGGTCAGAAATTTTGGGTCTGGAGATAGATCAAAAAATATACATACCATGGGTTAGATTATGCAATCAGAACCAAATACTGGTCCATAATGGATGGTTATGATGTAGACTCAATGCTACTCGAGGGAAGGTCGCAAATAAGCTCAGCGAAAACCAAAGACTTCTTTGACTTGGATTTGATGAATTCAAAATCAAATTCCTGTAAAATTACTATCCATTTTGAGTATTTTCCCCCAGAAATTGATGTGACATCATGTTTTTCATAGGGTTGCAATCTGAAATGACAATGGTCTTCCAGAGTAGGATATAGTGGTGAAATATTTGTACAACTTGAAAGGATGCCAAAGCGAGCTTCTCAACATAAGTGTACTTACCTTCCATATCATTGAGATTGTGTCTCAAATAATATATCAGATGTTCAATCCCATCATCGTCCTAGAATAAAACCATGGAAATGGTTGTATTTGCAGTGGTGAGATACAAGAAATAATCACTCTGATAACTTGGGGGATACATTAATGATGCTCGGATCAAGGTATATTTAAGAGCACCAAAAGAAGGTTGTGCAACCTCATCCCAATGGAAGGGAATCCCACTTTTCAAGAGTCGAGTATATCCTTTAGCCATTTCAGCGTAGTTGGGAATGAATATCCTTAGAAAGTTAACCTTCCCATGGAGTCTCTTTAATTGAAGTAAGTTGGAAGGTGCAGGAAAATATAGAATGGCCCGGACCTTCAAGGGATCAAGTCGAATTCCATCTTTCGACACAACAAAACCAAGTAAACAACCAGAACCGACACAAAAGACACACTTGTGTGGATTGAGGCGTATTTTGTAGTGACGACATTGTAAAAATATGGCTCTCAAATGTACTAGGTGGTCAATTTGTTCCCATGAATGCGCACGTAAGTCATCTAGATAAGGTTGAACAATGTGTTTGATGTCATGGAAAGCATAATTCATTTCCCTTTGAAAGGTTTCCCCACTGTTCTTTAAACCGAAAGGGAGCTTTCGATAAGCGAATGTGCCCCAAGGATAGATAACAACTATTTTATATTGTTACTCTAGGTGAATACTGATCTGATTGTAACTGGAAAAACCATCCATGAAGGAAAATATTTCACATCCGGCACATTCGTCAATGATTTGGTCGATAAAGGGAGTGGGATAGTTTTCCTTTGGACAAGCATGATTAACATCCCGATAATCAACGCACACTCTAATTGTCCCTTGTTTCTTCATGACAAGAACAATTATAGAAACCCAATTGGTAAGCGGAACAGGGTAAATAAAACCAACATGCAAAAGTTTTTCAACGTCTACTTTAATGGTAACAACCTTCTTAGGATGAATGACACAGAGACACTGTCGTACCAGTTTGACATCAAGGTACATTTTAATCTCATGCTCAATGATACTGGAATCGATGCCTAGAATTTCCTGATATGTCCAAGAGAATACATCACATAATTCATGGAAAAGAGAGTGATAAGTGTCAAGTTTAGATGCAGAACAAGACGCGTCGACATGAATGTTTTCTACAACACCAGGTTTGGTTGAAATATCGATAGAAATAGTTTCTTCTATATTTGATGGGTTTTTCTTAGAATCAACATTGTGGATAGGAATGGAATTCGTTAAGAAATCAATGACTGTAGGGTGATATAGTTCAATTGGACTATCTTCAATGTAATATGGAAGATGGGCTTGTTGATGATAACCTGCCCATGTTCCTCTTTTGGCATCATGGACTCCATAATTTTCTCATTAGTTGAGAATTTACTTGAAAAAGGGTCAGAAGAAGTACCATAATCTAAAGAACGATCAATCCAAACAGTCGACGACAAAGGATCGGGATTGGCCGCATAAGTGAAAAAGATTGAATGCTATGCGAGCTCGATTGGACTTAGCGGCATATTTTCACTTAACCTATCTATTTCAGAACCATTAGGAAATCCATAAAACAAATGAAGTGGAAGATATCATATTGCAAGTTTCTATTTTGCGATTCTTGCTGATGTCGAAGGCGACAGTAATGAAAAGGTGCCCATTAGGGAAGAATACTTAAATATTCCTACACTAATGTTCTGAAGAGATGGCAGGGGTTCGTGAATGAACAGAACGCTTCGATTTTCCTGGGAACCAGATGCAAAGAAGGCGAGTTGATCGATGAATGTAATTATGCCCTTATGGGGGAAGGCGACCATGCGAAAGTAAGTAGATACAACCGCAGAGATAGCGTAAACCCACAATATTCCTAGTAAGATATTGTAATCAAGGGGTCGTCAACGACCTCAACCTTAATAGTAATAGTTTTCCCCCCCAGTTCGACTTGCAAGTTACTGAGAATTCCACAAGGCTTATATGCACGACCATCAAAAGCTTTCAACGTCGTAGGTGATTGTGATGATGGTGGCAAGCCAAGTGAAGTTCCAACAAATCATAGACATGATACACGTAGATGCACCTTCATCGATAATAGTCCGGTGAATGAGCTGATTAAAGACATTTACTTGAATAAAAAATGATAATTGTGCTGGAAATTGTGGCACATAGTCTGCATGGTTAAAGACTACGATATTAGAGTCCGTCGGGTCGATTCCATCTATTACCGACAACAAAGCGTGCATTTGGGAGGGACAATTCTGAAGAACCTCAAGCATCGGCATAACATAAGGTGACTTATCCAGATCTTAGACTATGTTATAATTTTGAGCCGCACGAGCTCGAGGGTTGAAAGTCGATTTATGAACGACTCCCTTTGGAAGCTTTATTGTTAACTCAGGAATAATAGGCAGTGGAATTGAATCAGGCGAAGTCAAAGTCAAAGTATTAGGTTGATCTATAGCCTAAGAATTCGAAGACGAAAGAGGATTACTGTAATATTTAATTCGAGTGGACACCAAAACATCATTTTTGGGCTTGGTGATGGATAACATAAGCACTTGTGAACTAGAAGCGAGAGGGATCCGTAGCAACCATATGTGTTTCCGGGTTCAGAAAATGGTTTGTGAACACTGCAGATGCAAAAGAAGTCTTAAAAAGTTTCGAGACTTCTGAGTGGTGAGGAAAATATCATGTAAAATGCTCCTCATTACATATTAAACAAGGGTAACGAGGTTTCCGAGAAGTACCGGGTGTATCAAATGATTTTCCCTACAGGGGTGAATTTTGTTTTTTCTTATCTTTCCTTTTCTTCTTAATTTTGGGTTGCTTGTCACTTCTTCCCTTGTCAGATGACACGACATGTATTTGAAAGAAGACGTAGGATCAGATGCAATAGGGGTTTGATTGGACACAACAAGTGTGTAAACAGATGGTCGACTTGTTGGCTGAGTGCTAGCAGAATCAATCACACCGTCGCCAGCATGCAAGTCCCTACTAGATGGAGTAGGAGGAATAGTAAATTTTGTTTGTGGTGCATTCAAATTATTTTCATAGAGCATGCTAGACTGAGTATATATCAAATCTAGATACTGGGCACGAGAAATTACTTTCTCTTCAGTGACAACACCACCTTTGGCCACATTGTCGATGATAGATGGAAATAAGGAATTTATAAACCACTCAGCTAAAATCTGATCTAGAACAAAGATTTGACCCACCACTCATGTATGTGATCTGATATGTGAGTAGTAGTCGTATGTTTAAAGTTGGTCAAAATTTCCGTTCTAGTTTCATATCTGATGGGTAGCTGGAAGTGGGTTAGAAAAGCAGTAGCCAAAGTCGTGAAGTTATCGAAAGAAGCTCGTGGAAATTTAATATATCACTTTACAGCCGGACGAGTGAGCATTCTCTAGAAAAGATGTAGTCTAACAGAATCATCATTTAAGGAGTTGGATGAACACCATAAATGTAAGTCATAATGTGCGTAGAAGGATCTTCTCCAGAGTTTCCATTGAATTTCGGAACATCAGAGGGTAATTTATGAGGAATCACCGACCACCAAGGTAAATAATGAATGGGATCATTAGTGAGCTGGTTTAATCAGGTAACTCCATTGTTTCAACAAGCATCAACTATCGGTTTATATCGGGTTGAGCTAACCAGGGTAAGATGGAATTGCCTGGGAAATAGGTCGTTGTGAACCAATATAAGGAATATGTTGTTGGTAACCCTGATAGGGGTAATTTTTTTACCAAACCCTTGATAGGCTTATTGACCAGGACCTGGATCACCTTAATGTTGACCAAACCCAGGATAGGCTTGTTGACCAAGTCGATGATAGGTTTGATACTATTGGAATTGCTATTGTGGTTGCCATGGGATTTGATATTATGGTTGTTTCCTGCAAGGATAGGTTGGACCAGGTTGTGAATAGATGGAACCAATAGAAACCTGTGATAAGGGTAAACTAGCCTGTGGCTGTGAAATTCCTGATACAAAAGGTTGTTGTAAACCAGCCTGGGAAGACGAAGTCTATAGACCCGAAACTTGAGGGTTAAGGGTTGAAGGACCCGCCTGAGAAGGGTGAACTACGACCAAGGAAGTAATAATAGGCATAGTAGGTACAGTCCATACATGTTGAATTGGTTGATATTGGTACACAAGCATTTGTGTTTGAATAAGCAAGGTAGGCTTCCATTGATAAATAAGAATTCCAACATAATATTAACCTAAAAACGAAGGAGTACTGCCATATGGGGCAAACATCTATTTCCCCCCAGCATATGGAGTATAATGATATTGAGCATACTGACCTTCATATGATGGGAGTCCAGAAGAAACTGGATAATATGGACGGTAATTAGATGGACCGACCTGATATTGAGCTGATAATGTCAATAAAGGATCAGGCCGTTCAGTACTCGTAAGAGAGGAACCAGATAAAATTCCAAATGATGACATGGGAGAATTCCATGGACTAGAGGAGGCACTAGAGTATGTTCCATTTAAAGCTTGGTAACCCTGTGGGACAGACGAACCACCATAAAGATGAGACTCAAGTGTCGTAGAAAAAATCGAAGAGGTAGCAACAATAGAATTTGTTGCAACTGTAACGGATGGTACAGTGTGGGATGATGTCTCAGCCATGGTTAAATAACCCAATAAATACTCTAAAGAATCTATGGGAACTTGAGACTGAGCAGGATCAACAGGAGTAGTGTGGGTCAAACGAGGAAAAGACGGATAAAGGTGAAGCCCCGAACCAAAATGAGTTGGAGATGTAGGGGTTGTATCTTCCTGAGGTTTTTCCTCAATTAAAATTAAACCAAGTGGAAGTACTTCACTTTCAGGCCCGAGCTAAATTTCATGCAGTAAACTCTGTGGTAAAGAGGAAGACTCAATAGTTATGAATGACTGAGGATGAGTCTGTTGATCATGTTCTGAAACGGGAATAACTTCTCGTTGTTCAACTTCGGGATCAAGATGTTATGGTAAAAGAGTGATAGTTTCCAGATCAAATTTTGATTGAACAACTTCGGGTTCTTGATTTATCATTTCACTGGATTCAACTTCAGTGTCCTTAGGTAACCGTGACGGTTCTGTCTCGACAATAGCTGATAAACCGGGATAGGTAGAAACGACTCGAGACTCGGCACTCAAAGGATCATATTAATATGTTAAATTAGATGAAGATGAAGCACCAAAGGTTAAAGAGGTACTAGACTCGGTAGGATGAGCTTGCCTTCACTGACTAGGTGTAGCTTCTGGCGGTAACGGTGGTTTATTCACTGTCCTACGTGAACGACGAGAAAAGGGAGGATCTTCTTCCACGATTGCTGATTGATTTAATTACAAAAAATAAATAAACAAAAAGAGGGTAATGCTAGGCAAAAGGATTACCAAGCAACTGTGAACTGCAATATACAGCCCTAGTAAACCAAGGACTTAGGTAAGTGTAGGAAATATCCCCGAATGTTGTGTTCGGTGTATCACGGTGTAGAAGGAGGCCGACTCGGTTACCTATGGATGGTAAGAAACCTAATTTTGTCCTCCCAAATATACTCGATGGTACATGGAGGCCCAATCCGTATTAGCTCTGTCTAATGCAAGACCATATAGTGAGAGCATTCCCTTATACTTTTCATACTAGAACACTGCCCGATATACTCAAGGTACATGGACGAGCTCCAATATATTTACGTACGTGGGATGATGTATCACACTCGGAATGTATCAAAGAAAATTAAAAACAACTTCTATTTTTGATAACGCCGAAACATGTCTCTAGCCTAGACCTCTAAGTGTTATCATTAAGTGACAATGCTCCCTTAGATTAATTGAGATAAATTTTAAGTTGATCTTGCTTAGAAATTTTCCTTTCCAGTTCACCACATGATGTATTTGAAATTCATAGAATGCAACAAAGATGATAAGCATTCATTTGATTCAATTTTGATAAATGAAAACCTTAACTACAAGGGATAGAGCAATCAGATCGTAAGAAATCAACAATGAGCACATCTAAATGCAAATTCCCTAACTATTCCTATGGAGAACTCACAAACCCTATATGAAAATGCATGTTTTTATTTTTAATTTCTTTGAATTGTGAATGAACGAAAAAGAAAATAATATGAACAAACAATCAATCAATACATTGCATAGAAACAAATACTGAGTACGACAATTCCTCTTTTGAAAATAAAGAAATGATCAAATGTAAACTTTAAACTTTGGAGCTATTTCGACAATCATCAAAAAAATAAGAAGAAACATTAAACAAACAAACAACCAAGGTGAGCAAGGATAGTAGAAGAAATATGGTCTCTAGAGGCAATCAAACACTTGAAAAATCAGCAAACAAGACACTAAAATGGATGGTAAAAGACAAAAATATGATGAATTTTGGTTGGTCATAGGAGCAACGCACTCCTGATTGGGATACAGTGTGTTGCAGAGCATTGTCTCTAAGCCAACAGTGCTTTGCAGAGTATTGTGTCAAGACTAACAGTGTGTTGGTGCCACAGGAATGTCAATATAGGCAAGAAAACACACTTCTTTTACCAAAAAAATATTCAAATGACTGTAATGAAGCAAGTAAATTATACTAGAGGCTGACAAACAAGGATAAAACCACCAGGGATGATCAATCGTTCCCCAATGGAGTTTTCAATTTGTTTTACGGAAATCAATCTTGCGGATAGATAAGTTTCCCAAAGTGTGGTGGGCGCACTTAGAACAACAGATGAAATACACTTGACATTTTCCTTGAGATTGCCATATAAGAGAAGAACACCTACTTGTGATCCTTCTCTATTCCTCGTCTCCCTTTTGTCACTTATGTTTCTCCCAATTGAATTGAACTCGTTTGATTGGTACTTGCAATTACTAATAGAAGATAGAAAATGACATAAAGGCATATGATCTATTCATCTTAATCAAAATGAGTCGATTTAATTTTAAAATACATATATAGAAGCATGAACACATGTGTTAGGAAAGGAACACATCTCTTTATTATAAGATAGAAGGATAAGATACAACCAGTTGGATCAATTCGATGTCAACTCGCTCCAGCTTCAGTCCTATCCTCATCAAATCAGCATCATTACTCCAGTAGCATAACATTACATGCTATTATCACTCGGAAAAAATGAAGCATCATTTGACAAAGTCCTAGAGGTTCATGTGTCAAAGGTAGGGTTTTAGGATTCATTTTTCATTACTTGGTCAAGCAAAATTTTTAATTTTTCTTATTTAGCTTACCCTAAGGTCTAAACCCACTCTCGTTCAAATGCCCTCATGTCACATCAATCATAATTTTCTAAAATTTTCCATTTCCCAAGGCTTTAGCACCGAAATGGTCATTTTAGCCAAGAAACCACACTTTTGTAGTGAAATACACAGAAAAATTGCACTTTTTGCTACGAAACTACTAATAATTTCGTAGCAAAAATGCCCAAAAATATGCTACGAACGTTACCAAAGTAAGGTTTCCTGTCTGTCTTGTAAAATTAGCTGTTAGGTGTCAGAAAATGATTTGAAAAGGATAAGTTAGATACCATTCGAGTCAGTTAGGGTAAATATCAAGGTACATCATTAGGGCTGAAGTCATCATCACCATTTTAAGCATGTATGAATCATCATTATGTTATGAGTGGTCATCAAACTTCAAAATCTTTCCAAATTGAGTAATTATTCACTATCCATTCTCTCTTTGCATGTTATGAGCTCTGGAGAGCTATTTCATTGATCTCAATCCGTGGCTGGTATTTACAAAGGTTTGCAGATATCACTAATCAAGCAAGGCTGAGAAGACTTCAAAGAACCATGGCTGCAAAAAGGAATACAAATAAAGGTGGCCACTGTCTTAGATATGAGCCATCAGATATGAACCTGATAAATGAAGACCCAACAACTATAGAATTCTTTAGAAGGTCAGGATGTTTACATTTTTGTGAAAGACTACAAGGCTGCCATGTACAAGTTTCCAAATAATTTTCCCTAAACTTCAGGGGAACAACTACTAAAGTGGGGATGTTGAATCACAGTATTACACCAGAGATCATTGCAGCAGCAACAAGGATTCCAAGGGGATAAGAAAAATGGTTCAAAGGGTTCAAATTCAACATAGAGGAATGCAAAGATTTTATCAAGCCAGAAAGCAGTGGAGTTGACCTTACCAAAGCCATTCCAAGGAGACGCATGAAGGAAAATTTCTCAAAGCTACTGCTCATTATCCAGAAATATTTCACATGTGAAGGAAGATATCATAAATTCTATTCTTACCACTTCAAGCTTCTCCTTCACTTTGTTGGTAAGATATCTCTTGATATGACTTTCTATTTACACAAAATTTTAGCAAAAATTGCAAATAAGGTCCAATCAAAATATGAGGGAAGTGAAACATTAGATGAGTTTTAGATGAGTTACAAATACTAGGCATAGATTGGTCTTCATTTCTTTTTGTTAGTGTTTTTGAAATGGATACCATTACCCCTAAAAGAACTCCAAAACCAATAGGGTTACCATCACCTTTAGTGGCAGAACAAAGTGAACCAGTAGGGGCAAAGAAAACTGAACCAGTCATGATGGAAATAGAGCAGTTGCGGAGATTTGACATACCCACTGTTCCACCTGCAAAACAAAAGTCAATAATGATCAAACCTGCAAAACAAGAGAAATTTGTGAGTAAACAAAGTGGAAAAAGGATAACAAGGAGCCAAACAGTAGCTAAAGGAAATTTAGAAGATATACTACATGCCATTGATATTGAAGAGACTCATATAGTCCAGGCTGAGGATATAGATGAAGGTGGCCAGAAACTCAAGAAAGATAAATCTGCAAAGAAGCTAGAGTTTGAAGGTGAGGATGCAAGTTTTATGTTTCAGGCTAGGAATCCCATGAAAAGGCATGCTAGAAATTTTTTGGAGAGAAGCAAAGAGGTTCATCCAGCCACTGACACCACCAATTTTTCACAAGACATTATTGATCTTTCATCACCTGCAGAAAAATATCCATTCAGCAAGCTAAATAAAGGAAAGGAGAAAGTAATTGAAAAAACAGAGGTTGAACTCCTTGAAGAACAATTGAGTTTAGCTAACCATGAAATTTCCATTATGAAGAAGGAGACAAGGAAACATAATGTCCAAAAGGTTCAGTTTGAAAAGATGAAAGAGTTTTGGGAAGAGAAGGTTGACACTGTATCCAAGACCCTAGAAAACACACAACAGTTAATCAAATGGACTATGCCGTTGAGAAAAGAGGTAAAACATGTCAGAAGAATGAGCTTTCATTTGAAATCTACCAACAAAAATCTGAAAGATCAAGTTAAAGACCTATTAGAATAGGGAGAACTAATCCATGAGGAGTTGGAGAAGAAGGGCCTAAAAGTGACAGTAGTTGAGGAGCCAATAGCTCTACTCATCATCAATAAAGAAGAAACACCTCAAGAATCCTAGTTTGAGCTGGTTTATGTTTTGAAAATTCAAAGGCATGTTCAAAACAAATTTTTTGCAGTTGGTAGATACATTTTTGAAGACAAGCAGAAATCTGGAATTTACACAGTTTTCAGCAGTTTCGTAGTGTTTCCTAGACTTGAAGTCTGGAAAATGCTACGAAATCACCTGTAGCTTTATGTTTTCATAAAAAACCACTTTGGATAAATTTCAAGAGGAGGAAATGATAGGAAGGATGTGTTAGAACATGATGAATACCATATAAGAGAAAAGAAGCAAAAATTCTGATGGCAAAGGTCATTTTTTGTATGCTACGAAAGTACGCTACCAAACTGTCATACTTTCGTAGCGTGTTTTTTTGAAGGCGTATGAGAAGGTTTTTGGGTAGTTTCGGACATGTGGATACTTTCAAAGGGTCAAGGGATTTTTCCAGCAATCATCCAAGACTTGAAGACCATGAGATGAAGATAACTCATCAGCCAAACCATTCGTTGAAGATAAGGACCAGTTTTCCTGAAAAGCAGGTTTTGTTTCCAGATTTTGAGGATGATAATTAAAATGTCATGTAGTGATGAGTTCTATCATACACTATTCAAACATGTGGAGGATTAGTTGTCAAAGACGTAACTATTTTTATAAATAAGGTAGTTGATGTAATAAGTAGCAGTTTGAGTCCTATTAGGAAAAGGATTGTTTCATAGTGTAGCTGTCATTTTCTCATTAAAGCACATGTTTTCCTGTTATGAAAGGTGTCATTAGGAAAATTTCAATGAATCTATCCAATAGGCAGATCATCACTCATGTAACGAGTCTATTAAAGTGAAAATATTCGAATTTGTAAAGGGTTGGAGATTTTTTGGCAATATTGCAACTTTATGTAATTTGAATGTTTTCAGTAATAAAAAGGACTTTTACTTGGCCAACCTGATTTTCTCATGGAGTTTTTAGTGCTTATTTGATCTATACTTTCTATGTGTACCATTTGCAGTGGTTTTCATCTTTAATACTCAGAATTCAAAGGTGTATGCTCTGACTTCCTTTATTTATGATTTGGCTATGTTATTTCATGTTTCATGTGTGATTTACCTCTGCTAAAAACTCTCACCTGCCTCAGCTTCCATGTCAAGTGAAATTACCACTGAAATACTGAATTTGTTGACTCCATAAGCCTAATGATTGTAGACTTGTACTCTTTTCAACCTACACACATCACAATCAAGTTATTTTCCAAGTAGAGCTAGCCATCTAGTTTCATCATTATCAAATATCATTAACCCTTTTGAGAGAGCCCTCTCAGACTGAAGAGGCTAAGCTTCAGTTGCAAGTTGGTTTGAAACAATTACATGAATTTGCTTGATTAGTGGCCAATCAAGTACAATTTTGTGATAAACTTTTTGGTGCGTCTGCCGAGAGCCTGAAGATTATACTTTCCCGAAATTTTGATCCTGAACTTTTGAAGCTAGCAGGAGCTCAAAAAGTTGTTTGAGGCTGCATATACCTTGGTGACTCCATTAAAAAAATCATATGTTCAAAGGTGGATTCGAGAAGGAGATACACGAGGAGTAATTCGAACCCAGATCCACCTACCATTGTGGACAATCCAAACACCATCTCCAGAGGAAATCAAGGCATTTGTGCAATATCAGGTACTCCATTACATACAAAATCCTTGTCCTCTGAAGTTTTAAGAAGTCCCGAAGATAAAATATTTGATGATAAAATTCAGGAAGTATTGTATAGGTCTGAAAGTGAAAAATAATTGACTGAAATTGTCTTAGACCTACATAGAAGAGGTATTGATACCTCAGCCTTAGTAACTCAAAAATATAAAGAGGAGTTTTGGGAATCAGTCACTTTAGAGTTACTGTTAGAGAAAGAATCATTAGATAGGTTGAAGGAACTAGACCCATTTGAAATTTTGTTAAGAAGTAAGGCTGGTGTTCCTCTTCCTGATTGGAGTTCAATTGTGACTAGACAACAAAGACCAAACAACCCTTCTCCTAATAGTTCCTCTTGCTATACTGTTGCTATCCATAAAACCACCACAGTCCCAATCATCATGACTGGAAATGTGCCACCTCGACCTGCTGCACCTGCTAGGTATGCCCCTCTTGCCCTTCCTGCTGTCCTAAATGCCCTTCCTAGAAAATATTCTGCTAGAATCAAAACTTGGGGAAGTGATGAAGAGATTACATCTGAAGAGCATGTAGATTAGTTCAATGACTTTATAGAAAGGGAGGGGGTTGACCATGAGGATGTCAGATGAGATTGTTTGCTCAGAGCTTCACTGGTGAAGTTAGGAGGTGGTTCAAAGCTCTTAATCCTGAAAGACTACATAACTGGTATGAATTTGAAGATAGCTTCTTGAGGGAGTGGGGAAATAGAACCAACCCTGTACAAGCCCTCACTGAGTATAATAGTTAGAAGAGAGCTATTGATGAAATTTTTCAAAACTTTTCAAAGAGATTTAACAAATTGTATGACTCTATCCCTGCCCATCTAAAGCCTCCACCTGGAGCAGCTCAGCTAAGATATTCTGAAGCTTTTGATTATGACTTTTCTAATTTTATAAGAGAAATGGAATCCCCATCACTTGCTGAAATGAAAAATGATGCAGTGAAGGTGGAGGTCAATATGATAGCAGCAAAAAAGTCTAATATGGGAAAGACTAAGTTGAAAGAAGAAGATAAGCCTTCCACCTCAGATGAAAAATTTGATTCTATGATGAAGAAAATGGAAAAAATGATGGATATGGTTGCCCTTGGGAATGCATCTGCTCCTCCTGCACAACATGAACCTCAATTTAGAAATACTCAATTCAGAAGACCTCAAAACCAACAGAGACCAAGGGAAAACAGAAATCAGCCACCTTACTCTCAAGTAAGGCCTCCTTTTTAGCAAAACTTTGTTGATGAAGAAGATAAGCGTGAAATAAAAGAAGACTCAATTCATTGCTTAGATGAAAACATGTCAGGGATGTTTTTAACTAAGGAGGAACATGATGAGTTATATCATGAAGTAAACAAGGGTGAGGAACCATTTGATTATCTTAAAGGGTATCAACATGAAATATTTGAGATGCAGAAATAGTACAACCTCAGAAAAAGAAATGTACTCATTACTGCAAACAAAACACAACCCAAGAAAGATGCCCCTAAGGCCGTTGAAGTTAGGAAAGATACACCACCTCCTCCTCGTGCTACAGAGACTGAAAAATATGCTTTTGTTTTCATTTTGGAGAGTGAGATCTCTAAGATCAAAATCCAAACACCTTTTGGAGAAATTATTAAGGTGAATGAATATAGAAGTAAGATTTTGAAAAGGTTGAATTCTCAACCAGGAGCTGCTAATATCCTAAATTTTCAAGAAGATCATCCAACCATATACTTGGGTCCAAGATTAGAAGATGAACAGAATGAGGAGGTGCCTCCTTTTTATGTTAGCCTTAGCATACATGACATGAAATTTCATAATGCCATGTTGGATTCAGGAGGCTCTCACAATCTTATGCCCAAAGTAATCATGGAAAGGATGGGGTTAGAAATTACTAGACCATATAAGGACTTGTTTTCCTTTGATTAAAAAAGAGTTCCATGCATTGGTTTAATAAAAGATGTTGTTGTTGGTCTTATACAGTTCCCTACCAAGATAATGGTCATGGACATTGTGGTAGCAGACATTCCACCTAAGTTTGGCATGTTGTTATCAAGGTCATGGGCAAAAAAGATCAAAGGTACAATGCAAATGGACCTAAATTATGCTACCATTCCTGTTTTTGGTGAGAAAAGGAGACTTTATAGAGACACAAGGATGGATTACATGGTAAGTAGTAAAGATAAACCTCAGAAATTTCCAATATATGTTTTTGATACTGAACTTGGATCTGTTATTCTTTTCAATGAATTGACTGATGAAGCAGAGGATGAAAAGAACACAAAAAATCAGCAAATTGTAATTCAACAGACAAAAAATTAGCAGATAGAAAATCAGAAAATCAGTGAAGAGAAGAAGGAAGGTTGGTGGTTGTTACACTTTGATGGATCAACATGAAGAGAGGGGGCAGGAGCAGGAATTTGGATCACAACTCCAGAAGATGAAAGTAAGTTATTTTCTTACCAACTGAATTTTGATTGCACAAATAACATGGATGAATATGAGTTTTTAATTTTGGGCTTAGAAATTTTGAAAAGAATGGGTGCCCAAAAGATTTATGTTTGTGGAGATTATGAATTAGTTATTAAGAAAGTTGAGGGTGTGTATCAAACTAAGGATGTGAGAATGAGGGCATACATAAATTTGGTCATGGACATGTTGGAGAATTTCCAAGAATTTTCATTTATGGTGAAGACTAGGGACCAAAACTCAGTAACTGACTCCCTAACTATCTCTGAAAGTCTACTTATTATTCCTATTCATTCCACTGAAAGATATGAGGTTGAAGTTCGCCATAGAACTACTATCCCTGATAAAATTATCCATTGGCAAGTTTTTGAAGAAGAGTTTGAAATTACACAAGTAGATCAACAAAACATGCTTGGTGAATCAAAGGGAAATTATTAAGTGTTACAGCTGAAGAATAACTCTATACCCAAAGGTCTTATACCCCTTGAGAAGCTTTTTGATTAGAATGATGTGTTCAAGTCTCCTAGGATACAAGATAATGATGAGGATATAGAGATTTGTAACCTTGGTACAGTAACTATGCCAAAAATGATTATGCTTTCAAAGTTTCTTTCAGTTGATATGAGACATAAATATATTGAGATGATGAAAAGGTTCATAGATGTGTTTGCTTGGAGTTATGTTTATTTAAAGAAGTATGATCCTACTATCATTCAACATACCGTTCCCATTAAAGAAAATGAAAAGCCTTTCAAGCAGAAGCTGAGGAGGATTAATCCACTTCTCATGCCTCTAATTGAGAAGAAAATCAAGAAAATATTTGATGCTAAAATCATTGTTCCAATCAGATTCTCAAAGTGGCTTGCAAACTTGAGTCCAGTCAGAAAAAAGAGTGCAGAAATCAAAATATGCATTAACTTCAGAAATTTGAATAAAGCCTCTCTGAAGGAAAACTACACTCTCCCAAAGATGGACCAAATTTTGCATAACAATGTTGGTTCCCAAAGGATGTCTATGCTTGATGGTTTTTTAGGGTACAATTAGATACTTGTGCATCTAGAAGATTAGGAGAAAACAACCTTTACCACACCATGGGGCACATTCATGTATGCAAAAATTCCCTTTGGTCTGATGAATACAGGAGCTAGCTTTAAAAGAGCGATGGATATTGCTTTTGCCAAGGAGAAGGAAAAGATGGTGGTTTTCTATCCCAATGACATAACAGTCTTCTCAAGGAGAGAATAATATCTCTTGAGGAACCTAGAAAAGATTCTGCTGAAGTGTAGAAGGTTTGGTAATTCTCTCAATCCCACTAAAAGAATTTTTGCTCTAACTTCAGGGAAGTTACTTGGACACATTATTTATAAATATGGGATTAAGATTGATCCAAAAAGGGTCAATGTAATTCAGAAAGTTGATCTGCCTAGAAGCAGAAAGGAAATTCAGTCTTTCCTTAGAAAGGTAAATTTTGTGAGGAGGTTTATTCCTAATTTTTGCTGAGATTGTAAAAGACATAACAAAGATGCTGAAGAAAGGAGTTGACATAAAGTGGAAAATAGAAGCAAAGAATTCTTTTGAGGAGATTAAGAAGGCACTCACTCAAGCAACAGTATTGATCAGCGTAGATTTTTCAAAAGAATTTCTGGTTTTTACATTTGCATCAGAAAATACAATTGCTGGAGTTTTGTTGCAAAAAGGACAACAAGGTACTGAGTAGCCCATTTCATTTTTTAGTAGGAAATTAGCTAAATTAGAGCTGAAGTACAACATATTAGAGAAGCAAGCTTATGCCTTGGTCAAGGCCATGAAAGATTTCAGAATTTACATTCTACATTCTCATATTATAGCTTTTGTTCCTAATGATGTTGTAAAAGACATTCTAACTCAAGTTGATCCCGATGGTAAGAGAGGGAAATGGATTGCTAACTTGCTGGAATATGATATATAGATCAAGCCCACAAAATTGGTCAAAGGTCAAGGCCTAGCAAAGTTGATGGCACAATCAAACTTTGACTGTCTTGACATGAATTTAATTGCATAAATTTCAGAAATTTCAGATGAAGATGAAGAGTTGATTCCCAATGAAGAAAATTACATCATTTCAGACTGATACAAAGACATTGTTTTTGTATTACATCATCATAGAGCACCTTCTGAGTTGAAAAATTCCAAGGAAATATTTGTGAAGCTAAAGTCTTTGAGATACTGCATCATTGATAAAAACTTGTATTGGAAAGATACCGGTGGTATTATCTTGAATTTTTTATTGGAAGAAGAGGCTGAAAAATTTATTGAGGAGTTTCACAAAAGAGATTGTGGAGGTCGTCATTATTGGAAGGCTACAACAAATAATATTCTCATAGAAGGGTATTATTGTCCTAGAATGTTTAAAGATGTATACAAAAATATTGCTGCTTGCCATGAATGCTAGATTTTTTATGGTAAGAAGAAGCTTGTACCTTTACCCTTGATGCCTATCTATGTAGAGGCATCATTTCAGTAGTGGGGGCAGGATTTAATTGGTGAGATTCATCCATAATATTCAGGTCAACATCGCTGGATTCTTACAGCAACTGATTATTTCACCAAGTGGATTGAAGCAATCCCAACTAGCCAAGAAAATGATTCTGTTATCATTTCATTTTTCGAAAATAATATATTGTCTAGGTTTGGTTGCCCTATGAAGATCATAATTGATAATGCACAAGCATTCAAAAATAAGAAGTTGATTATTTTTTGTCATCAATATCACCTTATGGGTTGGTATATGGCGCTGAAGCCATTTTTCCTACATCCTTAGGAGTGCATGTCATGAAGCTGCTGCAAGGATTGGAGGAGGAGCCAAATGCAATTTAGAGGAGGATTAATCAGTTGATAGATTTGCAAGAAAAAAGGGAGGAAGTATATAGCAGTAATAAATAATCTCAAAACAGAATCAAGAAGACATTTGACAAGAAGGTCAAGGAAGAAAACTTTCAAATCCAATATGTGGTTTTGAAATGGGAGGCGAAGATTGAAGAGGAAGGGGAAACATGGTAAGTTTGAGAAAATTTGGAAAGGTCCTTTCAGAGTAGATGAATTTCATGGGAACAACACTTACATTTTGCACTAGACGGATGGACAGCCATGTGTTGGAGGGCCTGTCAATGGCAGGTTTTTGAAGCACTATTCCTCTTAAATTCTGCTGATCATTCATTCCATTATATATATTCCATTTAATATGTTTTTCTGCTAACAAAGACAAGCTGATCATTAGTAATTCTCGATTAGCTCTTTTCGTGTTATGAGATATGGAGAGCTATTTCATTGAGCTCAAGTTGTGACTAGTATTTTCAAAGGTTTGTAGATATGACTGATCAAGCGAGGCAGAGAATTATCAAGCGAGGCTTAGAAGAATTCAAAGAACCATGGATGCAAAAAGGAAGAAAAATAGAGGTGGCCACTGTCTCAGATATGAGCCATCAAATATGAACCTGATAAATGAAGACCTGAGAGCTATAAAAGTCTTCAGAAGGTCAGGATGTTTACAGTTTTTTGAAAGACTACAAGGCTGCCATGTACAGGTTTCCAAAGAATTTACTCTAAAATTCAGTGGAACAACTACTAAAGTGGGGATGCTGAATCTCAATATTACACCAGAGATCATTGCAGCAGCAACAGGGATTCCAATGGGACAAGAAAAATGGTTCAAAGGGTTCAAATTCAACATGGAGGAATGCAAAGAGTTTATCAAGCCCGAAAGCAGTGGAGTTGACCTTACCAATTCCATTCCAAGAAGCTGCATGAAGGACAATTTCTCAAAGCAACTTCTCATTATCAAGAAATATTTCACATGTGAAGGAAGGTATGATAAAGTCTATTCTTACCACTTCAAGCTTCATCTTCACTTTGTTGGTAAGATATCTCTTGATCTGCCTTTCTATTTACACAAAATTTTAGCAAAAATGGCAGATAAGGTCCAATCAAAATCTGAGGGAAGTGAAACATCACTTTTTCATCATGGATTAATAAAATTGCTGGTTTTAGATGAGTTACAAATACTAGGCAGATATTGGTCTTCATTTCTTTTTGTTAGTGGTTTTGAAATGGATAACCTTACCCCTAAAAGAACTCCAAAACCAAGAGGGTTACCATCACCTTTAGTGGCAGAACAAAGTGAACCAGTAGGGGCAGAGCAAACTGAACCATTCATGATGGAAACATAGCAGTTGTAGAGATTTGATACACCCACTGTTCCACTTGCAAAAAAAAATTCAATAATGATCAAACCTGCAAAAAAAGAGCAAGATGTGAGTAAACAAAGTGGCAAAAGGATAAAAAGGAGCCAAACAGTGGCTAAAGGCAATTTAGAAGATATACTACATGCCATTGATATTGAAGGGACTCGTATAGTCCATGCTGAGGATATAGATGAAGGTGGACAGAAACTCAAGAAAGTTAAATCTGCAAAGAAGCTAGAGTTTGAAGGTGAGGATGCAGGTTTATGTTTCAGGCTAGGAAGCCCATGACAAGGCATGCTAGAAAAATTTTGGAGAGCAGCAAAGAGGTTCATCTAGCCACTGACATTGTCCAGCCACCACAAGACATTATTGATCTTTCATCACCTATAGAAAAAGATCCAGTTAGCAAGCTAAAGAAAGGAAAGGATAAAGTAATTGAAAAAACAGAGTTTGAACTCCTTGAAGAACAGTTGAGGTTAGCTAACCATGAAATTGCAATTATGAAGGAGGCAAGGAAACATAATGTCCAAAAGGTTCAATTTGAAAATATGAAAGAGGTTTGGGAAGAGCAGGTTAACACTGTATCCAAGACCCTAGACAACACACAACAATTAATCAAATGGACTATGCCATTGAGAAAAGAGGTAAAACATGTCAGAATAATGAACTTGCATTTGAAATCTACCAACATAAAGCTGAAAGATTAAGTTAAAGACCTCCTAGAACAGCTATAACTAATCCATAAGGAGCTGGAGAAGAAGGGACTAAAAATGACAGTAGTTGAGGAGCCAATAGCTCAACTCATCATCAATAAAGAAGAAACATCTCAAGACTTCTAGTTTGAGCTGGTTTATGTTTTGAAAAGACAAAGGCATGTTGGAAACAAATTTTTTGCAGCTGGTAGATACATTTTTTAAGACAGGCAGAAATTTGGAATTTACATAGTTTTCAGCATTTTCGTAGCGTTTCCTAGGCTTGAAGCCAGGAAAATGCTACGAAACCACCTGTAGCTTTCTTTTTTCATAAAAAACCACTTTGGGTAAATTTCAAGAGGAGGAAATGATAGGAAGGATGTGTCAGAACATGATGAAGACCATGCAAGAGAAAAGAAGCAAAAATTCTGATGGCAAAGGTCATTTTTTGTATGCTACGAAAGTGCACTACGAAACTATTATACTTTCGTAGCGTGCTGTTTTGAATATTTATGAGCAGGTTTTTGGGTAGTTTCGGACAAGTGGATACTTTCAAAGGGTCAAGGGACTTTTCTAGCAGTCAACCAAGACTTGAAGACCATGAGATGAAGACAAATCATCAGCCAAACCATTCATTGAAGATAAGGAATAGTTTTCCTGAAAAATAGGGTTTATTTCCATATTTTGAGGAGGCTAATTAAGATATCATGTAGTGATGAGTTCTATCACAGCCTATTTGAACATGTGGAGTATTATTTTTCAAAGACGTAACTATTTTTATAAATAAGGTAGTTCATGTAATAAGTAGCAGTTTGAGTCCTATTAGGAAAATGATTGTTTCATAGTGTAGCTGTCATTTTCTCATTAAAGCACATGTTTTCCTGTTATGCAAGGTGTCATTAGAAATTTTTTGATGAATCTAGCCAAGAGGTAGATCATCTCTCATGTAACAAGTCTATTAAAGGGCAGATATTCAAATTTGTAAAGGGTTGGAGATTTTTTGGCAATATTGCAGCTTTATGTAATTTGACTGTTTTCAGTAATACAAAGGACTTTTACTTGGCCAACCTGAGATTCTCATTGAGTTTTTAGTGCTTATTTGATCTATACTTTCTATATGTACCATTTGCAGTGGTTGTCATCTTTAATACTCAGAATTCATTTGTGTATGCTATGACTTCCTTTATTGATGAATTGGTTGTGTTATTTCATGTTTCATGTGTGATTTACCTCTGCTAAAAACTCTTACCTGCCTCAGCTTCCATGTCAAGTGAAATTACCACTGAAATAATTAATTTGTTGACTCCATAAGCCCAATGATTGCAGAATTGTACTCTTTTCAACCTACACACATCACAATCAAGTTATTTTCCAAGTAGAGTTAGCCATCTAGTTTCATCATTATCAAATATCATTAACCCTTTTGAGAGAGCCCTCTCAGACTGAAGAGGCTAAGCTTCAGTTGCAAGTTGGTTTGAAACAGTTACATGAAGTTGTTCGATTAGCAGCCAATCAAGTACAATTTTATGATAAAACATGCAAACAATACCTCAAATAGCTATAATATTACCAACATAACTCTACAAATTCAAACATTTGCTGCTTTTTTGCACTATGATCAGTGTTCAATTTATAAAAAATGAGGGCAGTTTGGAATTAATTGGTCATTGAATGGATTTTCCATAAATGGATGAGGAATTTTGATTGTTCAATGGGATATGAGGATAAGTTATTTAATGGCTCCATGGTTTTCATATTCAAGGTTATCAAATAACATGATAGCTGGAAACACTTCTAGAAGCCACTATAAAGTGGGAATATTCTCATAATCCTTTGAACAATTCGCTCCCAGTCGACCAACGCATTGTAAAGTGGGATTAGGTGCTCTGCAACGTTGCATTGCATGAGAGTAATTTCTATGAAAAGCACTTACTGCAGTCTAGGGGAGCGCTGTTGGCTCAATGGAGCATTTCAACTAGATTTCAAGCAGTGAACTTTCATGGATAAAAACCAACAATGGGATGACTTGTTTAAAGCAACTAGAAACTGATTTAGAGTATGATAGAGCCTAATTATACTAAACTGAGTTTCAGGAGTGATGCCCAAAATGAACTGTAACAAAGGCCCTAAACAGAATTATAATAGATGTATAACAGATGATATATAGGTGCATGCATAAACATGTAAACAAAACAACAAATCAACTTCATCGCAGAGTATCGCATAATTCCTCAATATGTATTCGCGCACATTAAACATATACACTTAAATCAAGATTATTCATCAACTGATATTCATGCATAATATAATTTACTCATTTGCGCAGATGCATTTAATCATAAACAAAATTCAATATGCAATAACATAAAATATTCACGAATAATTAGATAAATAACAAAACAATCACATAACAGTCTAGATTTCGCCAAAACAATCTTCTTTATTAAGAGATCTAGTAGTTGAATACATTCAATCTTTCAATACACCCTTATCCTTCCACGCACACAAGAAATAGAGTCTGAACACAACCATGACTTATGTCTCGTCACACACAAACAACAAAAGCCTTCTACCCAAAACCCAAACTTAGATCGAAATCCTTAAGAAATAACCATCACAATAAAATAGCTAAAAGATATCTCTTCGTGAATCGACCTTTACATATTTATACTAACTTAGCGCATAGATACCATTATCTCAAACCATGGTTTGAGACTCATGGTTTTCACTTAAAACCCATTACATTGATTAGGGAATTTGATCTGCCCCAAAGCCCCTTCGAATCTTCTCGTAGCACGCACAACAATACATAAACAAAACTTGTTAGGTCCCTATATTACTAGTATAGTCTCTTATTATTGTTAGTGTAACCCCCTTATTGTTATTATTGTACCCTTGTAACCCCCATATTGTTATTATTGTGCCTTTAAATTATTATTTTTAGGTCAGCTAGGATTACATTGTGGCCCCACTAGGATTACATTGTGGCCTCATTGACTCCTATATATAGAAAGGAGGTTTTGTAATTTGAATCATCCAAGAATTGTTCATTCATGTAATGTATTGGAGGTTGCCCCCTCGAAGTGGCTTAATTATAAGGCGTTGATATCTCTTTTCTTCTCTTTTTGGAGCTGGTTTCACAACATTTGGTATCAGAGCTTTGAGATTCTAGGGTTTCGCTGCTCCAAACAGGTCATCGTATAATTTTTGCTATAACTTTTTTTCTACGAAGGCTCAGAATCTGTAATTTTTAGAGTACGAAGCCAAAATCCTGAGGAACTTTGTCGCAAAATTTCAGAGCTTGGTTCACAATATTTTTGGAGATATTATCTGTGCAATTTAGATCATTTTGCAGGCTCCTGAATTTAACATAACAAGTCATCGTGGTATTTTCGTCATAACGTTTTTTATACGAAGGATCAGAAGCTGAAATTTTTAGAGTGTAAAGCTAAAATCCTAAAGAACATCTTCGCAAAATTTTAGATATTGGTTCGCAATGTTTTCGGAGATATGATCTGTGGAATTTAGGGCCTTTTGATGCTTCTGAATTTCATCTCAAAGAGGTGATCGTGGGAAACTCTTCATAGCTCTCTCTATGAGCATTGGATTGGAATGATGTAAAAAGTGGCCGCAAGTACAAAAAATTTAGTTTTTGGTCTATCAATTTCAGAGCCAAAGGAGGAAACAGTGACACGTGGCAAGTCGTACAAGTTTTCTCTACTGAACCAGTCCAAAATTGGGTCATTGTGCGAG